>CM065132.1:597500-610000 GCA_033026305.1 Cirrhinus molitorella | reverse complement strand
TTGTAATATGATTTTCATGTACAGTTTCCATGATAATGCAATGTCTGATTTTAAAATGGTTTCCAAAGGATGAATTTTGAAATTTTAAGTCTTCAAGTGATATATAATTTCTTATGATTTCTAAAGCGTGATTTAGTCTTTTTTTGAGTACATTTAAGTACATTAAGTACATTTTTTGAGGTGTCATCAATTAATCTATTACTTTTCTTACATAATTTGTAACACAAAACAGTGGTAAAATATCTATTTAGGAGTCTTAGACCTTTCCAACGATATATAGTTTGTCATGATTAGATTAGGATTTATTTGAAATATGGTGAAGGCGTCCCGGTGACTGTTAAAGGGTTAAAATGACTGTTTTCAGTTTGAATATATTTTAAAATGTAATTTATTCCTGTTAAAATAAAGATACAGTCTTCAGTGTCACATGATCCTTCAGAAATCTAATTAATTCTAATATGTTGATTTGCTGCTCAAGAAACATTTATTTTTTTAATTTTTACAATGTAATACATAAAATAATATTGGCTATTATTAGCATTTATTAATATTTTATATATTTAATTGTTTTTTTTAATATTTAAAATAGGAAAATTACAATTCAGCAATTTTATTTATTATCACAAGTTAGTAATTTATTTTTGTGTGTGTGTGTATATATATATATATATATATAATATTGTTATTAGAATATTTTTTGATTGGAGTTGTTTTTTACAATAGAATACATAAAAACACACACACACACACACACACACACACACACACACACACATATTGTTTGTTTGTTTATTATTATATTTTTGCCTTTGAGTTGTTTTTATAATGGAATACATAAAATAAGATTTGGCTATTATTAGCATTTATTATTTATTTAGTAATATTTTATATATTGAATTGTTTTTTTTTTTTTTTACTTAAAATAGGACTTTTACAATTTAGCAATTTGTAATTTATTATTGTTTTTGTCATTTTTAAAATTTATTTGTATTTTTGTTTTTATTGTGAATTTTTAGTTTTTTAAATGTGAATAATATTTATGAAATTTTTTTTATATTATATATATATATATATATATATATATATATATATATATATATATATATATATAATACATAAATATGTATTATAACTATTTATTTTTTTATATATTTATATATTTATTTTTATGTATTTTATTTTTTATTAACTATTTATTTTTTTATAAGTTTTATATTATGTTACTGCTGCTACTAATATATATATATATACACTTTGATACTTTTTTCAGGATTTTTTGATCAATAAAAAGTTTAAAAAAGAACAGCATTTATTTAAAATGGAAAGGTTTTCTAACAATATACACTACTGTTCAAAAGTTTGGGGTCAGTACATTTTCATTCTTTTCTTTTGTTAAAAGAAATTAATTTTTTTATTCACCAAGGATGTGTTCAATTAATAAAAAGTGATCGCATAGATTCACATTGTTAGAAAAGATTTACATTTCGAACAAATGCCGTCCTTTTTAACTTGTTATTCACCAAAAAATTCCTGAAAAAACTATCACATGTTGCAAAAAATATTTGATAACTCTAATAATAAATCAGTATATTAGATTCCTGAAGGATCATGTGACACTTAAGACTGGAGTAACAGCTGATGAAAATTCAGCTTTGCATCACAGGAATAAATTATATTGTAAAGTATATTAAAATAAAAAACATTGTTTTATATTGTAATAACATTTTTGCAATATTACAGTTTTTTTTCAGTATTTTTGATCAAGTGAAAACCTCTTTAAAGAACATTAAATGAGAGGGTGTCCAAACTTTTGACTGCTAGTGTACTTTAAGCCATTTTAGAGAACATATGAGTAAGTAAATCAGAGTTCTTACCCTCCTGTGTACAGACTTTAACCGTCATGGCTCTCTCTCTGCCGGAGGACAGTCTGGCGCTGACTGTGAGCAGGTATTGTGTGTCGGGCTGGAGGTCGGTGAGGACTGTGGAGTCCTGTCTGTTGCTGACGCTGACGATCCGCAGTGGTCCTGTAGGAAGCGCTGAATACTCCAGCTGGTATCCCTGTATGAGGTGAGGCAGCAGCGGACCCCAGCTCACACGAACACTGTTAGTGGTGGACTCTGAAATGGTCACTGTGGACAGAATCGGCACTTCTGGCTGAGGAGGATTCACTGGAGATGAAAACATGAGAAAGGAGAACTTCTAGTACTCAAATAAGCTTATATAACTCACAAGAGCAAGAAAGAAGGTGCCTTTTGTCTTAACACGTGTCAAGTCAACATTAAACTGTGTGCACATTCTGTTTTACTTCAGGGGATCGTGTGCATTTTTATTTTATGTTCACTTTAACCCTTTAACTGTCACCGTCCCATCACCGGGACGCCTACGTTTACTTCACCATATTTCAAATAAATCCTAATCTAATCATGACAAACTATATCTCGTTGGAAAGGTCTAAGACTCCTAAATTGATATTTTACCACTGTTTCGTGTCACAAATTATATAGGAAAAGTAATGGATTAATTTATGACAAGAGTGCATCTCAAAAAATGTACTTCATAACAGGAGTTCAGACCTTTTTCACAAATTTTCGCCTTTTTTTATATCACGCTTTAGAAATCATAAGAAATTATATATCACTTGAAGACTTAAAATTTCAAAATTCATCCTTTGGAAAGCATTTTAAAATCAGACATTGCATTATCATGGAAATTGTACATGAAAATCATATTACAAAATGTTTTTGTTCATGAATTATAAAAAATTACATTTGGATAGTGCATTTTCATGTCTATGTTCACAATAGGGAGTGACAGTTAAAGGGTTAAATAATGAATATGCAATGAATTTGACTTTTGAGGGTTTTTTTCAGTATTTCTCAGAGATTCTCATAATTGTAGTAGTTAAGAGTACTTTTAATATTACAAAAATATTAAATTAGCGTTAACTATAAACACAAAATTAGTAATAATAATAATAACATTAAATCATTAAAGACAGAACGGAAAAAATAATGGCCATTAAAATATTTTTTATTATTTTGCAAAATAGAATTATTTCTTCTTAATGCATCATTTTTCCCTTTTAAATTTTCATTTATTATTCAATACTTAATTATTATTACTGAATTATTTTAAATGGTAATAAAATTGTACAGTATTAATGTCTTACTGTATTTTTATTGAATAAATGATGTTTTGGTGAGCAAAAGAAACATTCAAAAACACTAAAAAATCTTAAATCTTAATTATTCTAAACATTTGACACCCAGCGTATATCTTGGGTGTTTACAATTTTCTACATTTTAAATTTGGAATGTTTTGCTTTTTTTCTTACAGCAAAATAGTAGTATGTTAGTCATATGATAAAACAGACAGTAAGTGTTGACTAAAGATGGTTAAGTTGTTTTTAGCTCGTACATGTATATGTTCGGCAATATAAAAAGAAAATTCCTATAAAATAATAAATAATAAAATTCACCACTGCAATGACTTTTTATTATTTTTTCAAGACATTTCACAGTAAATGTGGATCTGTCAAATTAATTTGAGGAGTGCTGGTCAGTCTTGGTCTCGACTCGGTCTCTCCCTGCCTTGGTCTTGGTCTTGTCTTGGTCTCAAACCCTTTAAGTCTTGGTTTTGTCTTGGTCTCAACACACTCTGGTCTTGGTCTCGACTCGGTCTCTCCCTGCCTTGGTCTTGGTCTTGTCTTGGTCTCAAACCCTTTAAGTCTTGGTTTTGTCTTGGTCTCAACACACTCTGGTCTTGGTCTCGACTCGGTCTCTCCCTGCCTTGGTCTTGGTCTTGTCTTGGTCTCAAACCCTTTAAGTCTTGGTTTTGTCTTGGTCTCAACACACTCTGGTCTTGGTCTCGACTCGGTCTCTCCCTGCCTTGGTCTTGGTCTTGTCTTGGTCTCAAACCCTTTAAGTCTTGGTTTTGTCTTGGTCTCAACACACTCTGGTCTTGGTCTCGACTCGGTCTCTCCCTGCCTTGGTCTTGGTCTTGTCTTGGTCTCAAACCCTTTAAGTCTTGGTTTTGTCTTGGTCTCAACACACTCTGGTCTTGGTCTCGACTCGGTCTCTCCCTGCCTTGGTCTTGGTCTTGTCTTGGTCTCAAACCCTTTAAGTCTTGGTTTTGTCTTGGTCTCAACACACTCTGGTCTTGGTCTCGACTCGGTCTCTCCCTGCCTTGGTCTTGGTCTTGTCTTGGTTTCAAACCCTTTAAGTCTTGGTTTTGTCTTGGTCTCAACACACTCTGGTCTTGGTCTCGACTCGGTCTCTCCCTGCCTTGGTCTTGGTCTTGTCTTGGTCTCAAACCCTTTAAGTCTTGGTTTTGTCTTGGTCTCAACACACTCTGGTCTTGGTCTCGACTCGGTCTCTCCCTGCCTTGGTCTTGGTCTTGTCTTGGTCTCAAACCCTTTAAGTCTTGGTTTTGTCTTGGTCTCAACACACTCTGGTCTTGGTCTCGACTCGGTCTCTCCCTGCCTTGGTCTTGGTCTTGTCTTGGTCTCAAACCCTTTAAGTCTTGGTTTTGTCTTGGTCTCAACACACTCTGGTCTTGGTCTCGACTCGGTCTCTCCCTGCCTTGGTCTTGGTCTTGTCTTGGTCTCAAACCCTTTAAGTCTTGGTTTTGTCTTGGTCTCAACACACTCTGGTCTTGGTCTCGACTCGGTCTCTCCCTGCCTTGGTCTTGGTCTTGTCTTGGTCTCGGTCTTGTCTTGGTCTCAAACCCTTTAAGTCTTGGTTTTGTCTTGGTCTCAACACACTCTGGTCTTGGTCTCGACTCGGTCTCTCCCTGCCTTGGTCTTGGTCTTGTCTTGGTCTCAAACCCTTTAAGTCTTGGTTTTGTCTTGGTCTCAACACACTCTGGTCTTGGTCTCGACTCGGTCTCTCCCTGCCTTGGTCTTGGTCTTGTCTTGGTCTCAAACCCTTTAAGTCTTGGTTTTGTCTTGGTCTCAACACACTCTGGTCTTGGTCTCGACTCGGTCTCTCCCTGCCTTGGTCTTGGTCTTGTCTTGGTCTCAAACCCTTTAAGTCTTGGTTTTGTCTTGGTCTCAACACACTCTGGTCTTGGTCTCGACTCGGTCTCTCCCTGCCTTGGTCTTGGTCTTGTCTTGGTCTCAAACCCTTTAAGTCTTGGTTTTGTCTTGGTCTCAACACACTCTGGTCTTGGTCTCGACTCGGTCTCTCCCTGCCTTGGTCTTGGTCTTGTCTTGGTCTCAAACCCTTTAAGTCTTGGTTTTGTCTTGGTCTCAACACACTCTGGTCTTGGTCTCGACTCGGTCTCTCCCTGCCTTGGTCTTGGTCTTGTCTTGGTCTCAAACCCTTTAAGTCTTGGTTTTGTCTTGTTCTCAACACACTCTGGTCTTGGTCTCGACTCGGTCTCTCCCTGCCTTGGTCTTGGTCTTGTCTTGGTCTCAAACCCTTTAAGTCTTGGTTTTGTCTTGGTCTCAACACACTCTGGTCTTGGTCTCGACTCGGTCTCTCCCTGCCTTGGTCTTGGTCTTGTCTTGGTCTCAAACCCTTTAAGTCTTGGTTTTGTCTTGGTCTCAACACACTCTGGTCTTGGTCTCGACTCGGTCTCTCCCTGCCTTGGTCTTGGTCTTGTCTTGGTCCCAAACCCTTAAAGACTTGGTTTTGTCTTGGTCTCAACACACTCTGGTCTCAGTCTCGACTTGGTCTTGGTTTAGATGGTCTTGACTGCAACACTACCTTACAGGGTTATGATAACCAAAACAGTCCTGAGCTAGATCAAGCTTTGATCTCTGTAAACCAAACTATCACTGTAATGAAATCATTTTTAATTTTCCCCACTAATAAAAATATTTTCTCATTAGCTATAGCTCTACACTGGAGAGAGCTGCTTTATAACAGGAAATCAAGGTGTAATTGAACTGAAAGCAACAGGTTTTTCATGTTAAATACCGTAAAGCTGTTTGATTTAAGGCTATCTATTGCATAATGTACAATATAAATAAACATGATGTGATGGACATTACTAGAGTAATTACTGAACTGCAGAGTTCCTGCAAACATCCACATCATTGTAATCAGATGCATTTTTAACTGCTGCTTTCACACTGCTGTCAGTTTTCGTTGTTTATTTCGTTACTGAGAGGAAAGCGTGCAATATATTTACATATTCATCCAAACAAGCTTAGATTCAGCTGCGTTTGTTCGGAAGCACTGTGTCTTCTTCTTTTGAATTGCATCCAGGAGGGCTGAATTACAGTCTTGCTCTACAGCGCCGCACTGGTCAAACCACATTATTGCAGGCTCTTACATTAGATCATATGAGATCAGACGACACAACAAAAACATTTGTTGACAATTTTTTATTGTCGATAATGTCGACTAATTGTTTCAGCCCTACCTGGTTGTGTAGTGAAGGTGGTGTGAAGTGAGTTGAGGAACTCCAGGTTAGCTTTGGGCGTGAGCGTGACTCTATATGTGGTGTCCGGATTGAGGCCGGTCAGCTGAGCCGAGCTGGCGTCTCCTGGCCTCGTGATCCTCTGAAATGGACCCAAACCAGTGCCAGGACTGGTGCCTGGACCTCCCGTCCCTCCCGTCTGCCCCGTTCGGATGGGACCAAACTGGATATCGTAGTAACCCGTGCCGGCCAACACAGGCCTCCATTCCAGTCGAGCTGAAGAAGTAGTGACCGACTTCACCTGTAGCCTCTCGGCCCGGATGATCTCTGCATTTAAATAGTGAGAAATAAGAGATGGCAGAAATTAAACTAGATAGCTAAGACAGAAAGTTTTCAAAGTTTTAAATGTTTGATGGTTCTCTGTTTGAAATGGTTTTCTGTTTAAAATAGTTTGAAAGATTAAAGTCTGAAAGTTTTGAAGGCAATACAGTCTATTAGAAAAACAGATAGATCAGGGCTTGCTATGTGGTTGCTAGGGTAGCCAGGGCAGCTGCTAGGGTGTTGCTATGTGGTTGCTAAGGTACCTAGAGTGGTTGCTAGGCTGTTGCTGTGCGGTTGCTAAGGTACTCTGGGTGGTTGCTATGTGGTTGCTAGGGTACTTGGGAGGTGTTCTTATGTGGTTGCTAGGGTACCCAGGGTGACTGTTAGGGTGTTGTTATCCGGTTGCTAGGGTACTTAGGGTGGTTTCTAGGGTGGTGTTATGTACTTTGGGTGGTTGCTAAGTACTCAGGGTGGTTGCTAGGGTGTTACTAGTATGTTGTTACCATGATTAACAAGTTACTAGTATGTTGTTCACATGTTTCTAGCATGATTAACATGTTAGTAACATGTTTCTAGCATGTTTAACATGTTGTTATCATGTTGTTAGCATTATTAATAAGGTACTAGCATGATTCTAGCATGATTAGCAAGTTACTAGCATGTTTCTAATGTGATTAGCAAGTTACTAGCATGTTTCTAGCATGATTAACATGTGACTAGCATGGTGTTAGCATGATTAGCATATTACTTGCATTTTTCTAGAATGATTAGCATATTACTTGCATTTTTCTAGAATGATTAGCAAATCACTAGCATGTTTCTAAAATGATTAGCAAGTTACTAGCATGTTTCTAGCATGATTAGCTAGTTACTAACGTTTCTAGCATGATTAGCTAGTTACTAACATGTTTCTAGCATGATTAGCTATTTAAAAATATGTTTTTAGCATGATTAGCCAGTTACTAACGCTTCTAGCATGATTGGTATGTTACTAGCATGTTTCTAGCATGATTAGCAAGTTACTAGCATGATTAGCAAGTTACTAGCATGTTTCTAGCATGATTAGCTAGTTAAAAACATGTTTTAGCATGATTAGCCAGTTACTAATGCTTCTAGCATGATTGGTATGTTACTAGCATGTTTCTAGCATGATTAGCAAGTTACTAGCATGATTAGCAAGTTACTAGCATGTTACTAGCATGATTAGCTAGTTCTTAACATGTTTCTAGCATGATTAGCAAGTTACTAGCATGTTTCTAGCATGATTAGCAAGTTACTAGCATGTTACTTGCATTTTTCTAGAATGATTAGCATATTACTTGCATTTTTCTAGAATGATTAGCAAATCACTAGCATGTTTCTAAAATGATTAGCAAGTTACTAGCATGTTTCTAGCATGATTAGCTAGTTACTAACGTTTCTAGCATGATTAGCTAGTTACTAACATGTTTCTAGCATGATTAGCTATTTAAAAATATGTTTTTAGCATGATTAGCCAGTTACTAACGCTTCTAGCATGATTGGTATGTTACTAGCATGTTTCTAGCATGATTAGCAAGTTACTAGCATGATTAGCAAGTTACTAGCATGTTTCTAGCATGATTAGCTAGTTAAAAACATGTTTTAGCATGATTAGCCAGTTACTAATGCTTCTAGCATGATTGGTATGTTACTAGCATGTTTCTAGCATGATTAGCAAGTTACTAGCATGATTAGCAAGTTACTAGCATGTTACTAGCATGATTAGCTAGTTCTTAACATGTTTCTAGCATGATTAGCAAGTTACTAGCATGTTTCTAGCATGATTAGCAAGTTACTAGCATGTTACTAGCATGATTAGCAAGTTACTAGCATGATTAGCTAGTTCTTAACATGTTTCTAGCATGATTAGCAAGTTACTAGCATGTTTCTAGCATGATTAGCATGTTAATAGTATGTTGTTAGCATGATTTAAATGGATTATAAATATTAGATGAGTGTGAATGAGTCTAAATGGATTAGAAATAATACACAGAGCGGAAGCTTAAATTAGTCTCAA
Source organism: Cirrhinus molitorella (assembly GCA_033026305.1). Taxonomy (NCBI): domain Eukaryota; kingdom Metazoa; phylum Chordata; class Actinopteri; order Cypriniformes; family Cyprinidae; genus Cirrhinus; species Cirrhinus molitorella. The sequence goes on along the minus strand of CM065132.1, from coordinate 601,275 downwards.
TAGATTCTGTCAGTTGAGATTTGAATTTTGTCGGTTGGAGTTTGAATAGTCGTGGCTCATTTGAACACTTCGCCAATGTAAGTCTATGGGGTTTTTGGTGGTTTTGACAGTCTGGTTTAGGAAAACCGTAAGCCGGATCAGTCTGAAAACATACAGCGACCCAAGTCACGCCACTCTGAAGGTCTGGGCCGAGTTTGGTGGTTCTAGCTTTAAAAGCTTAGGAGGAGATACATTTTAAAATGTGGTCTCAGAAGAAGTAGTTTAAGTTTGCTTCCTCAAACCAGTTTAATGAGTAACTCAAGTCACTGAATCCATGCCTACGGCAGTTTCTGAAAGGACTCGACAGCACCTGCTCTGAATGATTGCGTGTGATCTCTGGTTTGTTTATGTAAGCGTCTGGAAGTCGCACATATGTACCTTATATACGTCCGGAAGAATGCACACTAAATATAGGCGCGTCTAGCGCTGTGGGGGACTCTGGCGGGGTCTAAAGGCCAGAATAATTTGAGTATAAATAGCCCTGGTCTCGTATTGCAGTGTCCCTGTTTCCTGTGGGATCTTCTTCTCTTGGAGCCGTCTCAAGCTATTTGTGTCGGAGTTGACTGGCATTCGAGATTCCTTCGGCCCACATAAGATCACTTTCCCTGTTTAGAAAACCCTCTCATAAGATTGACTGCTACTCTGAGTTCAATATGAAATCAAAGCCTGAAGAGCTTTTGCAAAGAACTGTGTCAAGCACTTTGTGTTTTCTTTCGATTCACTTGATTGATGAAACTCAGCCCAGATCTTCAGACTGATCTAAAGTTAGTTGCTGTATCTTTTCTAACTGAAGACTTACGATTTTCCTAAAAATGACGATTAAACCTGTGAAAAACCCCATAGACTTCCATTGAGGGAATGTTCAAATGAGCCAAGACTATTCAAATTTCAACTGTCAAAACTCCCACAATCCCTTGAGACTCAATCAAGCTTCCCTTCTATCTACTATTATAATCCATTCAAACTCATTCAAACTAATGATCATCATGCTAACGCTAGCATGCTAATCATGCTAACAACATGCTAATAACATGCTAATCATGATAACATGCTAATAACATACTAGTAATTTGCTAATCATGGTAACAACATGCTAGTAACTTGCTAATAATGCTACAAACATGCTAGTGACTTGCTAAATATGGCGGAATTATGCAATTAATGCTATTAATCATGCTAGAATAATGCTAGCAATATGTTAGTAACTTGTTAAAATCATGTTAGAATCATGCCAATAACTTGTTAATCATACTAACAAAATGCTAGTGACTTGCTTATCATGCTAGAATCATGCAAATATCTTGGTAATCATGCTATAAACATACTAGCAACTTGCTAATCATGCTAGAAACATGCTAGTGACTTGCTAAATATGGTGGAATTATGCAATTAATGCTATTAATCATGCTAGAATAATGCTAGCAACATGTTAGTAACTTGTTAATCATGTTAAAATCATGTTAGAGTCATGCCAATAACTTAATCATACTAACAAAATGCTAGTGACTTGCTTATCATGCTAGAATCATGCAAATATCTTGGTAATCATGCTATAAACATACTAGCAACTTGCTAATCATGCTAGAAACATTAGAAACATGTTAACAACATGCTAGCAACATGCTGATCATGTTAGTAACATGCTAGTAATGCTAGAAATATGCTATTAATGTGTTAATCATGCTAGAAAACATGCTAACAACATGGTCTATCTATCAAACATTAAGCTTTTAAAACTACTTTCAACTATTTCAGACTGAAAACTATTAAAAACTTGTAAACTTTTTAAACTTCTTGAATTTTTTTAAAATTTAAAATTACATCCTAACGTTACAAAAATCTAATAAATATGTACTAATTATATTAAAAATAATAATAATAATAATAATAATAATAATAATAGATATTATTGTACAAATATTTATTTCTTTATGCATTTCTCTTTTTTTATTTTTTTAAGGTAGTCAAACTTTTATAAATGGTAATAAATTAGACAAAACTGCACTGTAATATTGCAAAAATATACTGTAGTAGTAATAATAATAATAATAATAATAGATATTATCATACAAATATTTCTTTATGCATTTCTTTTAAATTTATTTTAGGCAGGTCAAATTGCTATAAATGGTAATAAATTAGATAAAATTACATTGTAATATTACAAAAATAGTAATAATGTATTATAATTTTTATTTATTATTTGTTGATTTTAGCCGGCCAAATTATTATTATTATTATTATTATTATTATTACTTTTTTTTGTCCTGTTTAGACCTGTTTAGAGAGTGTTTTTGCCATGAAATAATGCTGTTTTTAAGAGCTTCAATACACAACACACCAATAATCGCATTCCTCAAGTCTCATTCAATTCTTATTATTGTAGTAGCAAATGTACAAAACAAAATTACATTATATCATTACAAATATATACTGAATTAATAATAATAATAATAATAATAATAATAATCATCATCATAATAATAACATTTTATTAATCTTAGTATAAAAAATTTTTTTTATTATTATTTTTGTGTATAATTTTTAGCAGGTTGAATAATAATAATAATAATAATAATAATAATAATATATTATTATACCAATATTAATTTCTTTATGCATTTTTTTAAAGCGGTAAAATTGTTATAAATACTAATAAATTAGTCAAAATTACACTGAAATATTAAAAAAATACAGAAATAATAATAATAATAATAATAATAAATGTTATTAGTCTTAGTATAAAACATATATTTTTTAATTATTTTTGTGTATAATTTTTAGCAGGTTGATTTAATAATAATAATAATAATAATAATAATAATAATAATAATAATAATAATAGATATTATTATACAAATATTTATTTCTTTATGCATTTCTTTTTTTTATTTTTTTAGGTGGTCAAATTGCTATAAATGGTAATAAATTAGATAAGATTGCATTGTAATATTACAAAAATATACAGAAATAATAATAATAATAATAATAATAATAATAATAATAAAAAATAAATATATATATAATTATACAAATGTTAATTTATTAATTAATAATATTAATTTCTTTATGCATTTTCTTTTTTTTTAAGCGGCCAAATTGTTATAAATAGTAATAAATTAGATACAAAAATATACTGAAAATAAAATAATAATATATTATAATATTTATTTATTTACTTATTTGTTGATTTTAGCCATTATTATTACTTTTTTGTCCTGTTTTTGCCATGAAATAATGCCGTTTTGGAGAGACGCGATACACGACGCACCAATAATTGCGCTCCTCAAGTCGTCGCTGATGATGTTGATATCGTCGATGTCCACGAAGAACAGGTGCTCCTCTGCAGGGGGACTCACAGCCTCTCTCAGCACCTGATAGTTCCCATGACCGGTGGAAACCACCAACACGGACACGCCCTCGTCCCGCAGCCGCGCCATGGGCTCCTGCACCTCTCCCGGATCCACTCCGTCCGTGAGCCAAACCAGAACCCTGGGCAGATCCGGCCTGGCTCCTCCCGGCGTTCCCTGCCTCAAAACCCGATCCCTGGCCATCAGTAAAGCGTCCACGGTGTTGGTGTCACCCTTCAGCTGTTTGGTCCTCCCCAGAGCCTCCTGCAGTTCGTCCTGGGAGCTGTAGGCCTCAAAGCCGAACTCCAGATGGGGTTCGGTCCCCACCTGCAGCAGTCCCACCCTCACCTGCTCCGGCCCTAACGAGAAAGGCAGCAGGAGGTCCT
>CM065132.1:555000-595000 GCA_033026305.1 Cirrhinus molitorella | reverse complement strand
CATAAAGTAATGCAGTTTTATTGTCAGTGAATATTTAATTATAATATAAAAAAATTATATATATATATATATATATATATATATATATATATATATATATATATATATATATATATATATATATATATATAAAATATTATTATTATTATTATTATTATTATTATTATTATTATTATTATTAATAATAATATTATTTTAAGTAATATTTACTAAGTAACATGTAAATAGTAATATATTATTTAATATTAAAAATTGTCATTATTTTACAGTCATATTGATATATAATTAGTTTTTTTTTTTAACTCATATATGAAATTGCAATTACAATTTTTATCAGAAATTTAATCAGATACTTCCCTCCAAATTGTGCTGACCTTCAGTCTTATATATTCAGCTTCACATCTTTAGATGTTTACAATAAAAGCCGGCATACGAGTTTTTACAAGTTCAGACCCTCGTTACTGACCGCAAACTCGTTAAATGTTTACAGCGAGCGCAATCAAATGAGCCGAAACTCTGAGAAACAACAGCCGAACGGAGATGAGTGTAAAAACAAGCGAGGAAATTAGTCATTTGCGAAGGAAGCGGCCCTGAGCGCTAGATGCTAAAAATAAAGACAAGAAAACAGTAGTATTTATTAGGGTAAGGGAAGAACTGGGAGCGCCGCAATAATTCAAGAGATGGAACATTTGATTTGGCCGTTACAGGAATTTCCTGGCAGAGGAGCCCTCTAACCTGGAGCTGGAGGATAAACATAAACAGATGGGGGAAGGAACAGAGCCGCTACTGGATTTCAGAAATGAGAGGCTGAGGGGCATGGAGAAGAAGGGGAGGTGAGAATTGCCTGTTCCATATGAAGTAAAAGAAGGAATGTAGAGGCTATTCCAGAAGCCCCTGAAGAGGAAGAAACACTGAAGAAAAGAGCAACAGAACAGAGAGCCAAGTGTTCGCCACCTTTGACAATATAAAGACTTGTTAGACAACCTGGAAAAAAGCTTTCTTTTCTTTTCTTTCTTGGATTTTTTTGTCTTGTTTCCAGCCAAAATATCTATAAAATCTGAAATCAAGAAGTTTTCAGAAAACAGAAGTCAAAATGAAGTGAGTTTTTGCTTAAAACAAGCCAAATAATCTAGTTCTGATCTTGAAATCAAGCAAAAACTCACTTAACTTTGATTTATTTTTACTGAAAACAAGACAGTGATTTTGGCTTGTCTAGAAAATCCTTCTTGATTTAAGAATTTTTAGATATTTATGCTGGAAACAAGACAAGAAATGTTTTTAGTGACAAAAGTCCTGTTTCTCCACTAAAATATACACTGCAAAAAATGCTTTTCTTACTTAGATTTCTTGTCTTGTTTCCAGCCAAAATATCTATAAATTCTTAAATCGAGAAGGATTTTCATCAAAGTTTTCAGAAAACAGTCAAAATAAAGTGAGTTTTTGCTTAAAACAAGCAAAATAATCTAGTTTTCTGCTTAAAAATTATTTTGTTTACCCCATTGGCAGATTATTTTGCTTGTTTTAAGCAAAAACTCACTTAATTTTGACTTCTGTTTTCTGAAAACTTCTTTGATGAAAATCCTTCTTGATTTAAGAATTTTTAGATATTTTGGCTGGAAACAAGACAAAATCTAAGTAAGAAAAGCATTTTTTGCAGGGAAACACAATTGAATCAAATGAAAAAAGAAGCCTGCAAATCGTAAGCGTCTCACATTTTTTAGTGACAAAAGTCCTGTTTCTCCACTGAAATATACACTGCAAAAAATGCTTTTCTTAGATTTCTTGTCTTGTTTCCAGCCAAAATATCTATAAAATCTGAAATCAAGAAGTTTTCAGAAAACAGAAGTCAAAATGAAGTGAGTTTTTGCTTAAAACAAGCCAAATAATCTAGTTCTGATCTTGAAATCAAGCAAAAACTCACTTAACTTTGATTTATTTTTACTGAAAACAAGACAGTGATTTTGGCTTGTCTAGAAAATCCTTCTTGATTTAAGAATTTTTAGATATTTATGCTGGAAACAAGACAAGAAATGTTTTTAGTGACAAAAGTCCTGTTTCTCCACTAAAATATACACTGCAAAAAATGCTTTTCTTTCTTAGATTTTGTCTTGTTTCCAGCCAAAATATCTATAAATTCTTAAATCGAGAAGGATTTTCATCAAAGTTTTCAGAAAACAGTCAAAATACAGTGAGTTTTTGCTTAAAACAAGCAAAATAATCTAGTTTTCTGCTTAAAAAATATTTTGTTTACCCCATTGGCAGATTATTTTGCTTGTTTTAAGCAAAAACTCACTTAATTTTGACTTCTGTTTTCTGAAAACTTCTTTGATGAAAATCCTTCTTGATTTAAGAATTTTTAGATATTTTGGCTGGAAACAAGACAAAATCTAAGTAAGAAAAGCATTTTTTGCAGGGAAACACAATTGAATCGAATGAAAAAAGAAGCCCGCAAATCGTAAGCGTCTCACAGTTTTTAGTGACAAAAGTCCTGTTTCTCCACTGAAATATACACTGCAAAAAATGCTTTTCTTAGATTTCTTGTCTTGTTTCCAGCCAAAATATCTATAAATTCTTAAATCGAGAAGGATTTTCATCAAAGTTTTCAGAAAACAGAAGTCAAAATGAAGTGAGTTTTTGCTTAAAACAACAAAATAATCTAGTTCTGATCTTGAAATCAAGCAAAAACTCACTTAACTTTGATTTATTTTTACTGAAAACAAGACAGTGATTTTGGCTTGTCTAGAAAATCCTTCTTGATTTAAGAATTTTTAGATATTTATGCTGGAAACAAGACAAGAAATGTTTTTAGTGACAAAAGTCCTGTTTCTCCAGTGATATATGCACTGCAAAAAATGCTTTTCTTACTTAGATTTTTGTCTTGTTTCCAGCCAAAATATCTATAAAATCTGAAATCAAGAAGTTTTCAGAAAACAGAAGTCAAAATGAAGTGAGTTTTTGCTTAAAACAAGCAGCAAAATCTAGTTTTCTGCTTAAAATAAGATTCTTTTGCTTACCCCATTGGCAGATTATTTTGCTTGTTTTAAGCAAAAACTCACTTCATTTTGACTTCTGTTTTCTGAAAACTTCTTGATTTCAGATTTTATAGATATTTTGGCTGGAAACAAGACAAAAATCTAAGTAAGAAAAGCATTTTTTGCAGGGAAACACAATTGAATCGAATTAAAAAAGAAGCCTGCAAATTGTAAGCGTCTCGCACAGTTTTTAGTCACAAAAGTCTTGTTTCTCCAGTGAAATATGCACTGCTAAAAATGCTTTTCTCACTTAGATTTCTTGTCTTGTTTCCAGCCAAAATATCTATAAAATCTTAAATCAAGAAGGATTTTCTAGACAAGTCAAAATTACTGTCTTGTTTTCAGTAAAAATAAGTCAAAATTAAGTGAGTTTTTGCTTAAAACAAGCAAAATAATCTGCCAATGGGGTGAGCAAAATCATCTTATTTCAAGATGAGAACAACATTATTTTTTTTCTTACATCAGTGGAAAGCTTATTTATTCAGCTTTCAGATGACGTATAAATCTCAATTTCGCAAAATTGACACTTATGACTGGTTTTGTGGTCCAGGGTCACATATATATACATGGTCTATGCATCCCTACCTCTGCTGAATTATTTTTATCCCCGGTGTGGATTAAACCAGCTCCTAAATCCGGTTCTGAATCAAATGATTTGCGATACACGCCTTGAATTCCCGTTATGAATCAAATGATTCGCCATAGGCGCTTTAAAGTCCGGTTCGGAATCAAATGATTCGCCATACGCGCTTTAAAGTCCGGTTCTGAATCAAATGATTCGCCATACGCGCTTTAAAGTCCGGTTCTGAATCAAATGATTCGCCATAGGCGCTTTAAAGTCCGGTTCTGAATCAAACGATTCACCATACGCGCTTTAAAGTCCGGTTCTGAATCGAAAGATTCGCCATACACGCTTTAAAGTCCGGTTCTGAATCAAACGATTCGCCATACGTGCTTTAAAGTCCGGTTCTGAATCAAACGATTCGCCATACGTGCTTTAAAGTCCGGTTCTGAATCAAACGATTCGCCATACGTGCTTTAAAGTCCGGTTCTGAATCAAACGATTCGCCATACGTGCTTTAAAGTCCGGTTCTGAATCAAATGATTTGCGATACACGCCTTGAATTCCCGATATGAATCAAATGATTCGCTATAGGCGCTTTAAAGTCCGGTTCTGAATCAAATGATTCGCCATACGCGCTTTAAAGTCCGGTTCTGAATCAAACGATTCGCCATACGCGCTTTAAAGTCCGGTTCTGAATCAAATGATTCGCCATACGCGCTTTAAAGTCCGGTTCTGAATCAAATGATTCGCCATAGGCGCTTTAAAGTCCGGTTCTGAATCAAACGATTCGCCATACGCGCTTTAAAGTCCGGTTCTGAATCGAAAGATTCGCCATACACGCTTTAAAGTCCGGTTCTGAATCAAACGATTCGCCATACGTGCTTTAAAGTCCGGTTCTGAATCAAACGATTCGCCATACGTGCTTTAAAGTCCGGTTCTGAATCAAACGATTCGCCATACGTGCTTTAAAGTCCGGTTCTGAATCAAACGATTCGCCATACGTGCTTTAAAGTCCGGTTCTGAATCAAATGATTTGCGATACACGCCTTGAATTCCCGATATGAATCAAATGATTCGCCATACGCGCTTTAAAGTCCGGTTCTGAATCAAATGATTCGCCATACGCGCTTTAAAGTCCGGTTCTGAATCAAACGATTCGCCATACGCGCTTTAAAGTCCGGTTCTGAATCAAATGATTTGCGATACACGCCTTGAATTCCCGATATGAATCAAATGATTCGCCATACGCGCTTTAAAGTCCGGTTCTGAATCAAATGATTCGCCATACGCGCTTTAAAGTCCGGTTCTGAATCAAACGATTCGCCATACGCGCTTTAAAGTCCGGTTCTGAATCAAACGATTCTCCATACGCGCTTTAAAGTCCAGTTCTGAATCAAATGATTCGCCATACGCGCTTTAAAGTCCGGTTCTGAATCAAACGATTCGCCATAGGCGCTTTAAAGTCCCGTTCTGAATCAAACGATTCGCCATACGCGCTTTAAAGTCCGGTTCTGAATCAAATGATTCGCCATACGCGCTTTAAAGTCAGGTTCTGAATCGAAAGATTCGCCATCTGAATGGAGCTTCGAAACAGTGAATCATTTTGCGACGCAGTGGTTTACTAAATCGGAGTTTCAAAAAGCTTAGTTGATGCTGTGTTTTTTGCTTGCTTTCTCTTTAAAAGATGGGTATATGATGTGTGTTGTTAACAGATTACACTAACATTAGGTTACTTAGGCTATAGCCTTATTGGAGTTCAGTCAACCTCCGCCTATGCAGAGAGAAAAAAAGTTATGTGTATATAAAAGGGCAACAGAGAGAGTGGGTGAGAGGCCTTTGACAATCCAAAGTCTTGTGAGAAGAGCTGGAGGCGTCCGAACCCATTTGAATCGAATTACAAGAGAAGCTTGCAAATCCTAAGCGTCTGGCACAGTTTTTAGTGACAAAAGTCGTGTTTCTCCAGTGAAATCTAAAGCGGGTGCATAGTTTGCATAGTTCTCCTCCGCTCATCGGGTCACTTGAACCTGCGACTGCTAGATGATTGGTCTTTGCCAGACCGCTTGGAAGCAGGGTGCGGTGGCACTTTTGCATAGAAACCAATGTAGTCAAAGCCAAAATGCCCAAGGCTCTTCCAGAATTACTCTCTGTGAGTCACTGCTGGTGTGTCTATGGTTTTGTTCAGACAGGCGGCGAAAAATTGGGCTTTTCGGTATATCAGATTCAAATCTGTTTTGTAGTCTGAACAGCGGTTAGCTAAGAAAGCTATACACTGTAAAAATGACCATGAATTTAACAGTAAAAAATTAAAATGCTACAGTAAAAACTTGTTAAATGGTTAAAGGAACCAGTTTTTTTTAAACTAGGCTCATTTTCCAACTCCCCTACAGTTAAACACATGCGTTTTACCGCTTTCTCTGGGTCTGTTAGCACTTTTAGTATAGCTTAGCATTAATCATTGAATCCGATTGGACCGTTAGCATCTGGTTCAAAAATGTAGGAAACTGTAGGAAGAGAAAGTTCAACACTCTTCGGCAATGAGAAAAAAAAGCAGAAATGTTAGTGAATCTAAAGTACGCTTTGCTTAAAAGTACACTGCAAAAAATGCTTTTCTTACTTAGATTTTTTGTCTTTGTTTTCAGCCAAAATATCTAAAAATTCTTAAGAAGGATTTTCTAGACAAAAAGTAAAAATTGTCTTGTTTTTTCTGAAAGCAAGTCAAAATTAAGTGAGTTTTTGCTTAGAACAAGCAAAATAATCTCCCAATGGGGTAAGCAGAATAATCTTTTCTGTTTGAAATAAGTTTTTTTTTGCTTACCCCATTGGCAGATTATTTAGCTTGTTCTAAGCAAAAACTCACTTAATTTTGACTTGTTTTTTCTGAAAACAACAAAATAATTATTTACTTCTCTAGAAAATCCTTCTTGATTTAAAATTATTTTGATATTTTGGCTGGAAACGAGACAAAATCTAAGTAAGAACAGTATTTTTGCAGTGTACGGTTGAATTGGATCAACAAAAGTCAGCAGCAAAGTCATTGGTTAATAAAACAGGATTAAATACATAAAGGAAACAAAAAGTAACTAGTGTTACTTTTTTGAAAACAAAATGAAAAAGTAATGCGTTACTATACTAGTTGCTTGAAAAAAGTAATATTATTACGTAACTTTCATTACTTGTAATCCGTTACCCACAACACTACCTATAAATAATAAATACTTAAATGCACAGTTTTAATGCAGCTTTAATCACCTTTTTAGGTAGCTTCATGTCTTAACAGACGACACGACATAACTACAACAACACACTCACAGTTTAATGGGTTTGAATATGATACAGAGCTTTAATATAGGCCTAATACAGTGTGTGCTACGATCACAGTATAACGGCTGACAGATCAGGTACATTAGTTTTTACCAACATATGGCCTGAACTTTTGAACTTCTCATCTGACCACAGTTCACTGATGTTCTACTGAAGCTCCTTTTGTGTATATGTGTGTATATATATATATATAGTGCTGCTTGAAAGTTTGTGAACCCTTTACAATTTACTATATTTCTGCATAAATATGATTCAAAACATCATCAGATTTTCATTTAAGTCCTGAAGGTAGACAAAGAGAACCCAATCAAACAAGTGAGAGAAAAATATTTTCTTTGTCATTTATTTATTGAGAAAAATAATCCAGTGTTACACATCTGTGCAGTGCAAAAGTATGTGAATCTCTTGGATTAGCCGTTAATGTAAAGGTGAAATTAGAGTCCATCTTTGCAGATGTGTTTTTTTAGTCAGTGCAATGACTATCAGATGTCAGTATGTGAGAACAGGGATCTATCAAAGTCTGATCATGTTTGTGGAAGTGAATCATGTCACGAAAAAGAAGGAGATTACTGAGGACCTTGGAAAAAGACTTGTTGCTCATCAGGCTAGAAAAGGTTACAAAACTATCTCTAAAGACTTTGGACGCCACAAATATTCACAGTCAGACAGATTGTGTACAAATAGAGGAAATTCAAGACCGCTGTTAACTTCCTGAGAAGTGGTCGACCAACAAAGATCACTCCAAAGCAGATCGTCTAATAGTCTGCGAGGTTGCAAAAGTTCCCAGGGTAACTTCTAAGCAACTAAAGATCTTTCTGACATTGGCTAATGATAATGTTCATGAGTCCACCATCAGGAGAACAGAGGCAGAGTTGCAGGAAGAAAGACTCTGTTCTCCAAAAAGACAAGCCAGAGGACTATTGGAGAATGGTTTAATGCATGGATGAAACCAAAATTGAACTTATTGGTTTAAATGAGAAGCTATTATTTTCAGAGAAAGAATCTTATCCCATCTGTGAAACATGGTGGTGGTGGTATCGTGGCTTGGGCCTGTTACGCTGCATCTTGGCCAGGACAGCCTGCCATCATTGATGGAACAATGAATTCTGAATTATACCAACAAATTATGAAGGAAAACATCAGGACACCTGTTTAAGAATGTAAAAGCCCTTAAGCTAAGAAATCCCTAAGTTATAAGGTTAAGGGTACCCTTAGTGAAACTTGGAACTTTAAGGAACTTTAAGGCTCTTATTAAGTATTTCCCTTAATTATCTTAACTATCTAAGTATTGCTACAAAATCCTTAGTAACCATTTCACCTTAGGAAATTTAATGGAGCAAAACAACTCCCTTAAATCATCTTAAACTCAGTATCTGCAAGATTTTTAAGCTCAAATGTACATTTTTAAACTGAAAGAGTCCTTTTTTAAGACAAAAGGCAAAAATAAAATAAATACCATATGAGCGCATTAGAGCAATGTCATGGAAGCATTTTAAAATGACTGTAAAAAGCATGATTTACGGGTTTTCACAAAAACAAATAAAAATGTATATAAATTTTTAAGAAAATGGATGAGTCGTATCGGTTATTCTATTAATTTGAACAATTGTTATCAATCAATTATTATATAAATTAAATAACGATATAAAAATGTGACCCTGGACCACAAAACCAGTCATAAGTGTCAAATTTTCAAAATTGAAATATATATATCATCTGAAAGTTGAATAAATAAGCTTTCCATTGATGTATGTTAGGTTTGTTAGGATCTGACAATATTTGGCTGAGATACAACTATTTGAAAATCTGCAATCTGAGGGTCCAAAAAAATCAAAATATTGAGAAAATCACCTTTAAAGTTGTTAGCAAAGCATATTACTTACCAAAAATTAAGTTTTGATACATTTACGGTATGAAATTTACAAAATATCTTAATGGAACATGATTTTTACTTAATATCCTAATGATTTTTGGCATACTTTTTTTTTTTTTTGATCATTTTGAACCATACAAATGTTTTTTTGGCTATTGCTACAAATATACCCCCAGCGACTTAATACTGGTTTTGTGGTCTTAATTGTTTAGATTTTTATAATGTCTTCTTTTATAAATCTTCTTGTCGATCCACTAGTTTCAAAACATGGGTTGATTTTCACATTAGAAAATTTTCAGTCGTCAGTCAGCAGGTGACGTTTTCGGAAAGACCTAAAAACAGCTGTTTCTCCGGTAATGACTGAATACAAAGCAGCGCAGGAACATGCAACGCTCATGTTCGATAAATAAAATGTTTTTTATTAGGTTATGTTTAAATTTCGTTATTCGTTATTATGAAATGCAGTAACTATAGCAACCGCGACACCCGTTGTCGTATGTTGTCAGAAACTACCGTAAAACGCTTATATAAACACTTACATTTAAGACGTTTGTTGCAACGCTCTTAAAGAACTCCCTTGCCTCAGGGATTTTTTTCCCCTTTAGGGATAACGTTAAGTCGAATTACTTAAGCACTTTCATGCAACCAGGCCCAGCGTCTCAAGAGAACGTGGTTCATGCAGCAAGACACCAAAGAATGATTAAAGAAGAACAAAGTTAATGTTTTGGAATGGCTGAGTCAAAGTCCAGAGATTAATCCAATTAAAATGAACCTAAACAGGCAGTTCATAGGAGGAAACCCACCAACATCACAGAGGAATGGGCTAAAACTCCAAGTTATTGTTCAGGACTGATCAACGTTTACAAGAAACTACCTTCAGTTTCTGCAGCAAAAGAGGGTCACAGCAGATACTGAAAGCAAACATTCACCTACTTTTGCAATGCACAGATATGTAGCTTCATGTCTTAACAGACGACACAACATAACTACAACAACATACTCGCAGTTTCATTTGGGTTTGAATATGATACAGAGCTTTAATATAGGCCTAATACAGTGTGTGCTACGATCACAGTATAACGGCTGACAGGTCAGGTACATTAGTTTTTACCAACATATGGCCTGACAACTTCTCCTCCATGTTATTGTTCAGGACTGATCAACATTTACAAGAAACTTTACCTTCAGTTTCTGCAGCAAAAGAGGGTCACAGCAGATACTGAAAGCAAACATTCACCTACTTTTGCACTGCACAGATATGTAACACCAGGTTATTTTTCTCAATAAATAAATGAGAAAGCAAATATTTTTCTCTCATTTATTGAACTGGGCTCTCTGTCTACTTTCAGGACTTAAATGAAAATCTGATGATGTTTTGGGTCATATTTATGCAGAAATATAGAAAATTGTAAAGGGTTCACTAACTTTGAAGCAGCACTGTATATTTATATATACATAGGGCTGTCAAACGATTAATCGCATCCAAAATAAAAGTTTATGTTTGCATACTATATGTGTGTTTACTCTATTTATTATGTTCATATAAACACACATACATGTATATATTTAAAAACTAATTTATATGCATCTATATTTACACCTGTATACAATTTAGATATTTAGATATATAAATCTAAAATATTTTTTCATACTATATACATGCATGTGTTTGTGTATTTTTATATATATATATATATATATACATAATAAATATACGCAGACATGTAGTGTGTAAACATAAACTTTTATTTTGGATGTGATTAATCGCGATTAATAGTTTGACAGCCCTAATATATAAGTAATTGCGACTTTTCATCTCACAATATTACTTTTTTTTCCATAATTGCAAGATATAAACTTACAATCCTGAGGAAAAAGTCAGAATTGCAAAATATAAACTCTTATTTCTCACACTTCAAGTTTACATGTTTTTTTCTGAATTCTTTACATCTCACAATTCTGTTTTCTTAATGCAATTGGCAGTATATCTCAATGATTGCAAGTTATAAACTAGTAATTCACAATTCTGACTTTTTTTCCTCAGAATTGTGAGTTTATATCAATCAAAATTATTCAACCCCCCAGAAACTGCAGTTCTTTACAAATACAAGCTTTTCTAAAGAGCGAGGACTTTATAGAAATTGCATCTATAACACATTACTGGCACATTAAAAGTGATGATGTTCTAGAAACATTTTAATAACACAGCTATGCCATCATTATTCAACCTCTATTCAACATTGCTGCTTTTAGTCACTTATTTGTATGGTGGAAAACAAAATTGTCTTAAAGGAGAAGTCCACTTCCAGAGCCTTTGTCCTTTGTCTTTCTTTCTTCAGTCAAATAATTTTTTATTTTTGCTTTTTTTTTTTTAGGAAAATGTTTGAGGATTTTTCTCCATATGATGGAAGTGCAGCTTTAATGTGACTTCAAACGATCCCAAATAACAATATCATAAAATGTTTGATTAGTTTGATCAATTGCAATTATATAAAAAAATAAAATAATATGTAAATAATTAAATACAAAAATATATATGAATTCCAATGGAAAAAATAGCTAATTAAAATTGTGTAAATATTGCGGAGTATCATAAAATCTCATCAAAATTCTACATAATAATCAAAAAAATATTATCGAACAAAAATGTATTGCATTGATTTTCCTGAAAAAAAAATAGTTACATTTCAAGGCTTGACTGAAAAGAAGATGTGACTCTTAAACAAAGAGGGCCAGAGGGTTAACATCATTCAAGTGTTTTTTTTTTTTTTGAGGAAATGTTTGAGGATTTTTCTCCATATCATGGACTTCTATGGTGCCCTAGGTTTGATCTTCTAAAATGCAGCTTTAATGTGACTTCAAACGATCCCAAATAACAATATCATAAAATGTTTGATTAGTTTGATCAATTGCAATTATATATATAAAAAAAATGTAAATAATTAAATACAAAAATATATATTAATTCCAATGGAAAAAAATAGCTAATTAAAATTGTGTAAATATTGCAGAGTATCATAAAATCTCATCAAAATTCTACATAATAATCAAAAAATATTATTGAACAAAAATGTATTGCATTGATCTTCCTGGAAAAAAAAAAAAAAAAGTTACATTTCAAGGATTCGGTCACTTTTGACCACAAAGAAGGTGTGACTCTTAAACGAAGAGGGCCAGAGGGTTAACATCAATTTTTTTATTTTATTTTTTGAGGCAAATGTTTCAGGATTTTTTCTCCATATAATGGACTTCTATGGTGCCCCAGGTTCGTACTTCCAAAATGCAGTTTAAATGCGACTTCAAACGATCCCAAATAAATTATCATAACAATACCATGAAATGTTTGACCAGAACAACTGAGGGAGGAAAAACTTGCAATGCTGCCAAGATGACAAAATGAGAGGTGGAGAAACATTCAATCCAGAATATAAGATGAACACAAGACAAGCATGGCTTTCATCTTTCTTGCCGAATACCACTCTTGACCAAGAAGAACTTAAAACCCTAACTTGAACATGCTCAAATTCATTTGGACTCGCTTTTTCTAATAGCGAGGCAGTGCTTTTGAATACAGTGCATGCATGAAATCCTCTGCTGCTTATCTTCCATCATGCATTTCATGATTGCACTGGGATGTAATGACAGACAGAGGGAAAATCTACACAATACCTGTATTTTCTGGCATCTAATAGGCCTCTCATAACCCAAAAGCGATGTATAGCCTAACATTAGATTTTTTTCCATTGATTTTATTTGTCAATGAAAATAAATGTAATCAACTTACATTCTCAGAAATACTCAAATGTGCATTAATAAACGTTTTCTAATAGTATACTAATGCCTTTGTCGAATTGTTTTCACCAAATTCTGTTCTGCAGTAAAAATGTCTTGCAGGTCAAGGGGGTTGAATAATTTCAATTGCATCTGTATATATCAAAAATTGTGAGTTATAAACTCTTAATTGCAAATTAACCCTCTGGCACTCTTCCTCACTTCTGACCAAAAATGTTTATATTTTTATTAAATTTTCTGGTTGTAATCATAATACAAACTTGATATTTAACCAAAAATATCTAAAAATTAAAAAAAAGTATTTTAGAATGTCTAAATATATTTTTAAATGCAAAACCTAATAAAATAAAAAAAAGTCTAAAATCGTGTCTGTACATATGTATATAGGGAGCTATACAGGAGTTTAGTTTTTAATTTTTTAAGGCCACCAGTGTCACAATTCCCAGTTCAAAAAAAAATATTTTAAATGCTTTTACTCTATTTTAATATGAAATGTTGCATTTTTATTGAAAAATATTATATAAATAATTAAATACAAAAATATATATTAATTCAGATGTAAAAAATAGCTTATTAAAATTTTATAAATATTGCAAAGTATCATAAAATCTCCTCAAAATTCTAGATAATAATAAAAAAAATATATTTGAAATAAGTAATCTTCAGTCTAGTTATTTATATCCATTTTAAGGCTATTTTACAGTAAAGAGTGAATTTAAAGTAAAGATGGTGTTGAAAATTGAAATCATCACAGCAGAGTACTGCATTTAATTTTTACAGAAAAAAGCTGTTAAATAATTCACAGTATGAATACTGTAGAATTACAGTAGATTGCTGGCGACTCTGCTGCCAGCATTTTACTGTAAATTTGAAGAAAACAGAATTATACTGTATTTCATTTGTACGGTAATAAACTGTAAAATAATTTCACAGTATGAATACTGTAAAATAACAGTACATTGCTGGTGACTCTGCTGCCAGCACATTACTGTTTTTTTACATACATTTTTTTTACAGTGTAGTACAAAACTTGATATTTATGTAACCAAAAATATCTAAAAATTAAAAAAAAAAAATTCTTTTGGAATGTCTAAATATATTTCTAAATGCAAAACCTAATAAAATAAAAAAAAAAAATGTCTAAAAACAAAAAAAAACAAGGGGAATCCGAAAGCATCTGTATATATGTATATAAGGAGCTATACAGGAGTTTAGTTTTTAATTTTTTAATGCCACCAGTGTCACAATTCCCAGTTCAAAAAAACATTTTTTTTACTCAATTTTATTTATATTATGAAATGTTGCATTTTTATTGAAAAATATTATATAAATAAATAAATACAAAAATATATATTAATTCCAATGTAAAAAATAGATTATTAAAATGTTATAAATATTGCAGAGTATCATAAAATCTCCTCAAAATTCTAAATAATAATCAAAAAATATTATCGAACAAAAATGTATTGAAAAAAAGAAAGAAAGAAGGTGTGACTCCTAAATAAAGAGGGCCAGGGGGTTAACATCATAACTGAGTTTGTATCTTACAACTGTATGTTAATATCCCACAGATCTGACTTTTATTCTTAGAATTCCGTTTATATTTTAACAATTGCAAGTTATAATCTCTTAACTGCAAATTAATATCTCACAGTCCTGAAATTTCTCCTTAGAACTGCAAGAAAAAAGATAAACTCTCAAGAAAATAAAAGTCCTTTTTTAAGCTCCATAGCAGAAAGATGCCATATAGTGAACGCACGAAGATCAGCGTTTACAAATCTGCTTTGTTTATGTTTTCTTCGTGGCATATCAGACTCGAGTCTGTTTTGATTTGTCATCTGCACAGCAGATAATCTAGCAATCTGATCTAAACCACATTGGCATGCAACAGCTATGAAAAGTCACGCAAAAGTCAACTTCTATGGAGCTGCGCTCAAATATGATCGTTTTGGCTCTCGTTCCTCATAAAGTGAACTATACGAGTCAGTGCTTTTGGACACATTCCTCAGGTGCGTTTCATGATTTCAGTGGGATGTCATGACAGACATCAGCAGGGGAAAAATGTACACAATACCTGTATTTTCTGGCATAGAATAGCCTTCTCATAACCCGAGAGCGATCTGACATTAGTGACTGACAGGATAAGTTCTTTAATTCCTTAATTCGCACGCCTCACTAAATATGTATTTCAGCAATGTGCTGCTGACAAGTTAATGCACTAATGCACTTCTATTCATACGGCTAATGCTCAATGTCTTTTGTCAGACCTGAAAATTGCCAACACAGGTTGTGTATAGATATAACTATATTTAAAGCAACAACTGCAATTTAAAACATTCACATGGAAGCAGTTCTTGTTAAGTATTTGTAAGCTTTTTTGTCGTTTCTAGACAAAATATCTAAAAATTCTTAAATCAAGAAGGATTTTCTGGACAAGTAAAAATTATTGTCTTGTTTTCAGAAAAAAGAAGTCATAATTAAGTGGGTTTTTGCTTAAAACAAGCAAAATAATCCGCCAATGGGGTAAGAAAAATAATCTTATTTCAAGCAGAAGACTAGATTATTTTGCTTACCCCATTGGCAGATTATTTAGCTTGTTTTAAGCAAAAACCCACTTAATTATGACTTCTTTTTTCTGAAAACAAGACATTATCTAGAAAATAATATTTGATTTAAGAATTTTTAGAAATTTGCCTGGAAATAAGACAAAAAATCTAAGTTGGAAAAGCATTTTTTGAGCCATATGCTTAAAACATGCTTTTACCACACATTTTCTTTTTTTTTTTAAGCTTTTTTCATTTATCATAAAGTATTTCCAGATTCTTTCTTGTCTTTGCATTATTGTTTTAAGCTCGAATAGCTTAGATGGAAATGCACACTGCTGAGCAACAGTCAATGATTTACGTCGGTAATGATTATTTCTAGCCCTTAAACTCGCTTGCATGTTTGTTCTGGACTTACTATTAAAGAAATTAACACTTTACACTTTAATGAGGTTAATATGCAATAGCCAACATGGAATTGCTATGCAAGCTTCTTGGTTTTGCTAAATAAATAGTATCTAGTTTTCTGAATCAGGTATACTGTTTAAAATGACTCACCTGAATCAGGTACTGACCCATATGACTCACCGAATCTTGAACAAACTAATGTGATTCACCTAAATTAGCTAGTAATAATTCACCTGACATTTGTACACGGTCTTGAATTAAACAATGTTTCTCATAAATCACTGAAATAACATACCTGAAGTAGTCTTAAAGAAGTAAAACATAGCCTGTCAATCTGGTTTTGAGTCCTGAATGAAACGCTTGACTCAAATGACTCTGCTCACAAACCAAGTTTGCGAAATAAAACATATGGCTCGTGTAAATTACGCATCGAGTCCTGAATGAAAGAATATGATTCACCAAAGTCTCAAACTGAGCTCTGAATTAAAAAACGACTATAACGACTCACCTGAATCAGGTACTGACTCATATGACTCACCGAATCTTGAACAAACCAATGTGATTCAACTAAATTATCTATTGAGAACTGTAATAATTCACTTGGAGTATGTGCACGGTCTTGAATTACACAATGTTTCTTTTAAATCACCGAAATAACATACTTGAAGTAGTCTTAAAGAAGTAAAACATATGGTATCATTCTGGTTTTGAATCTTGAATCACTTAAATGACTCAGCTGAATCACAAACTGAGTTCCGAATCGAAACAAATGATTCACGTAAATTACGCGCCTGAATTAAAGAACATGATTCACCAAAGTGTCAAACTGAACTCTGAATTAAAACACAACTGAAACGACTCAGTACTGACTCATATGACTCACCGAATCTTGAACAAAACAATGTGATTCTTCTGAATTAGGTATTTAGAACTGTAATAAATCTTCTGAAGTATTGTACAGAGTCTTGAATTAAACCGTGTTTCATGAACTATTGAGTCTTGAAGTAAAACACAGCCTATCTGGTTTTGAATCTTGAATGACTCAAACGACTCCTGAATCACAAACCGAGTTGCAAAATAAAACATATGGCTCGTGTAA
Organism: Cirrhinus molitorella; assembly: GCA_033026305.1. Classification (NCBI taxonomy): domain Eukaryota; kingdom Metazoa; phylum Chordata; class Actinopteri; order Cypriniformes; family Cyprinidae; genus Cirrhinus; species Cirrhinus molitorella. Next base: position 578,367 of record CM065132.1, on the reverse strand, counting down.
ATTACGCATCGAGTCCTGAATGAAAGAATATGATTCACCAAAGTCTCAAACTGAGCTCTGAATTAAAAAACGACTATAACGACTCACCTGAATCAGGTACTGACTCATATGACTCACCGAATCTTGAACAAACCAATGTGATTCAACTAAATTATCTATTGAGAACTGTAATAATTCACTTGGAGTATGTGCACGGTCTTGAATTACACAATGTTTCTTTTAAATCACCGAAATAACATACTTGAAGTAGTCTTAAAGAAGTAAAACATATGGTATCATTCTGGTTTTGAATCTTGAATCACTTAAATGACTCAGCTGAATCACAAACTGAGTTCCGAATCGAAACAAATGATTCACGTAAATTACGCGCCTGAATTAAAGAACATGATTCACCAAAGTGTCAAACTGAACTCTGAATTAAAACACAACTGAAACGACTCAGTACTGACTCATATGACTCACCGAATCTTGAACAAACTAATGTGATTCACTTAAATATTGAACTGTAAGAACTGTAATAATTCACCTGAAGTATGTACAGAGTCTTCTTTAAGTAAAACAGACTCTGGTTTAGAGTCCTTTTAAGTGCTTGACTCAGTTGACTCTGCTGAATCACAAACTGAGTTGCAAAATAAAACATATGACTCCCATAATTATGTACCAAGTCCTGAATTAAAGAATATGATTCACTAAAGTCTCAAACTGAGCTCTGAATTAAAACACCACTAAAACGACTCACCTGAATCAGGTACTGACTCATATGACTCACCGAATCTTGAACAAACTAATGTGATTCACTTGAATATTGTACTGTAAGACCTGTAATAATTCACCTGAAGTATGTACAGAGTCTTGAATTAAACAATGTTTCACGTAAATCGCCAAAATCAAATACTGAATCTTGAAGTAAAACATAGACTCTGGTTTAGAGTCGTTTTAAGTGCTTGACTCAAATGACTCCATTGAATCAGAGACAGAGTTGCGAAATAAAACACATGACTCGCCTAAATTGAATGAAAGAATATGATTCACCAAAGTGTCAAACTGAGCTCTGAATTAAAACACGACTGAAACGGCTCCCCTGGATCAGGTACTGACTCATATGACTCACCGAATCTTGAACAAACTAATGTGATTCACTTGAATATTGTACTGTAAGAACTGTAATAATTCACCTGAAGTATGTACAGAGTCTTGAATTAAGCAATGTTTCACGTAAATCGCCAAAATCAAATACTGAATCTTGAAGTAAAACATAGACTCATAGAAACATATTTAGAGTCCTTTTAAGTGCTTGACTCAAATGACTCTTCTGAATCACAAACCGAGTTGAGAAATAAAAACATAAGACTCACATAAATTGAATGAAATAATATGATTCACCAAAGTCTCAAACTGAGCTCTGAATTAAAACACGACTAAAACGACTCACCTAGATCAGGTACTGACTCATATGACTCACCGAATCTTGAACAAAACAATGTGATTCTTCTGAATTAGGTATTTAGAACTGTAATAAATCTTCTGAAGTATTGTACAGAGTCTTGAATTAAACCGTGTTTCATGAACTATTGAGTCTTGAAGTAAAACACAGCCTATCTGGTTTTGAATCTTGAATGACTCAAACGACTCCTGAATCACAAACCGAGTTGCAAAATAAAACATATGACTCGTGTAAATTAAGTACCGAGTCCTGAATTAAAGAATATGATTCACCAAAGTGTCAAACTGAGAACTGAATTAAAACACCACTAAAACGACTCACCTGAATCAGGTACTGACTCATATGACTCAACGAATCTTAAACAAACTAATGTGATTCACTTGAATATTGTACTGTAAGACCTGTAATAATTCACCTGAAGTATGTACAGAGTCTTGAATTAAGCAATGTTTCACGTAAATCGCCAAAATCAAATGAAATCAAACTGAATCTTGAAGTAAAACATAGATTCATGGAAACATAGGTTTAGAGTCCTTTTAAGTCCTTGACTCAAATGACTCTTCTGAATCACAAACCGAGTTGAGAAATAAAAACATGACTCACATAAATTGAATGAAAGAATATGATTCACCAAAGTCTCAAACTGAGCTCTGAATTAAAACACGACTGAAACGACTCACCTGAATCAGGTACTGACTCATATGACTCACCGAATCTTGAACAAACCAATGTGATTCACTTGAATATTGTACTGTAAGACCTGTAATAATTAACCTGAAGTATGTACAGAGTCTTGAATTAAGCAATGTTTCACGTAAATCGCCAAAATCAAATGCTGAATCTTGAAGTAAAACACAGACTCATAGAAACATATTTAGAGTCGTTTTAAGTGCTTGACTCAAATGACTCCACTGAATCAGACACAGAGTTGCGAAATAAAACACATGACTCGCCTAAATTGAATGAAAGAATATGATTCACCAAAGTGTCAAACTGAGCTCTGAATTAAAACACGACTGAAACGACTCACCTGAATCAGGTACTGACCCATATGACTCACCGAATCTTGAACAAACCAATGTGATTCACTTGAATATTGTACTGTAAGACCTGTAATAATTCACCTGAAGTATGTACAGAGTCTTGAATTAAACAATGTTTCACGTAAATCGCCAAAATCAAATACTGAATCTTGAAGTAAAACATAGACTCTGGTTTAGAGTCGTTTTAAGTGCTTGACTCAACTGACTCCATTGAATCAGAGACAGAGTTGCGAAATAAAACACATGACTCGCCTAAATTGAATGAAAGAATATGATTCACCAAAGTGTCAAACTGAGCTCTGAATTAAAAAACGACTGAAACGGCTCCCCTGGATCAGGTACTGACTCATATGACTCACCGAATCTTGAACAAACTAATGTGATTCACTTGAATATTGTACTGTAAGACCTGTAATAATTAACCTGAAGTATGTACAGAGTCTTGAATTAAGCAATGTTTCACGTAAATCGCCAAAATCAAATGCTGAATCTTGAAGTAAAACACAGACTCATAGAAACATATTTAGAGTCGTTTTAAGTGCTTGACTCAAATGACTCCACTGAATCAGACACAGAGTTGCGAAATAAAACACATGACTCGCCTAAATTGAATGAAAGAATATGATTCACCAAAGTGTCAAACTGAGCTCTGAATTAAAACACGACTGAAACGACTCACCTGAATCAGGTACTGACCCATATGACTCACCGAATCTTGAACAAACCAATGTGATTCACTTGAATATTGTACTGTAAGACCTGTAATAATTCACCTGAAGTATGTACAGAGTCTTGAATTAAACAATGTTTCACGTAAATCGCCAAAATCAAATACTGAATCTTGAAGTAAAACATAGACTCTGGTTTAGAGTCGTTTTAAGTGCTTGACTCAACTGACTCCATTGAATCAGAGACAGAGTTGCGAAATAAAACACATGACTCGCCTAAATTGAATGAAAGAATATGATTCACCAAAGTGTCAAACTGAGCTCTGAATTAAAAAACGACTGAAACGGCTCCCCTGGATCAGGTACTGACTCATATGACTCACCGAATCTTGAACAAACTAATGTGATTCACTTGAATATTGTACTGTAAGAACTGTAATAATTCACCTGAAGTATGTACAGAGTCTTGAATTAAGCAATGTTTCACGTAAATCGCCAAAATCAAATGAAATCAAACTGAATCTTGAAGTAAAACATAGATTCATGGAAACATAGGTTTAGAGTCCTTTTAAGTCCTTGACTCAAATGACTCTTCTGAATCACAAACCGAGTTGAGAAATAAAAACATGACTCACATAAATTGAATGAAAGAACATGATTCACCAAAGTGTCAAACTGAGCTCTGAATTAAAACACGACTGAAACGACTCACCTGAATCAGGTACTGACTCATATGACTCACCGAATCTTGAACAAACCAATGTGATTCACTTGAATATTGTACTGTAAGACCTGTAATAATTAACCTGAAGTATGTACAGAGTCTTGAATTAAGCAATGTTTCACGTAAATCGCCAAAATCAAATGCTGAATCTTGAAGTAAAACACAGACTCATAGAAACATATTTAGAGTCGTTTTAAGTGCTTGACTCAAATGACTCCATTGAATCAGACACAGAGTTGCGAAATAAAACATAAGACTCGCCTAAACTGAATGAAATAATATGATTCACCAAAGTGTCAAACTGAGCTCTGAATTAAAACACGACTGAAACGACTCACCTGAATCAGGTACCGAGTCCTGAGCGTCTCCTGCCCAAAGAAACACGGCGAGCAAAACACACGTGAGCGCTTTTCGGACCTCCATGACGGATTTATGGCAAAGTTACAGTCAGTCCCGGACGTTTTAACGCGTCTACATCGCCTAGTTTCTATTCAAATAGTCTAAAATAAAATAAAAACTCGCTTTCAGTGCAGGTCACCGGAGGCTTTTTTAATATAACTGCAGTGAAGCAGCACCTGCGCGGCTATTCTACATGATTTACGCGAAATAAGAACGAAATAAACACGCAACGCTTTGCTCTCCCATGAACAGCCAAGTGTTGATCAAAACTCGTTACGGATTAAAGCTCTCTCTCTCTCTCTCTCTTTCTCTCTCTCTCTCTCTCTCTCGGCTACTGAATGCAGCAGGTTCTCTCCCGCCCCTCTGTGCTCTGCGCACTCCTCCTCCTCCATTGCTTTAGACGGGTACCAGCGTCATGATCTTGAACCTGTGCCCGGTTTCTGGTCCTTCTGATCTTTATGTTACAGTTATTTTCTTGCTAGGGAATGGGCATGTAATGTGTATCATTATGGGTAACTAGAACTGGCCACTTGGGTCGGGACACACTCAGAGTAGTTGACACTGTGTTTAAACATGGTGCCATGGCAATGCTTTTAACCTAACTGTGGTTTGTTATGTGTTTTGGTCATGCATTTGTGTCAGTGCTACTTCAACTGCATGTGCAATGACCAAGGCTGCATTTATTTAGTGAAAACAGTGATGCTGTGAAATGTTACAGTTCAAAACAAGTATTTTCTGTTTGAGTATATTTTTAAATGGTATTTATGTCTGTGATGCAAAGCTGAATGTTTCAGATTTTTCAAATATGAATGAAGAAATATGTGCTATTTTCTAAATCCTATATGATACTCGAGCAGATAAACAACATAAATATAGACACTATGCACTTACTATTCTTGAACTGACCAAATGGACAAGGTTACATTAAAAACATTAAAAAAAAAAAAAATAAAATAAATATATATATATATATATATATATATTATTTTATATATATTTATAAATATTTTTTTATATATATATATGCATTTATTTATATATATATATATATATATATATATATTAAGAACATAAGATGAGTTAAAATAATCATAAAAAAGTAATATTATTATCAGTCAAATGTTTTTCAACAGTAATATTTTTAATGTTTAAAAAAGTCTCTTCTGCTCACCAAACCTGCATTTATTTGATCTAAAGTACAGCAAAAAATTTAAAAATTTAAAAATTTACTATTTTCTATGTGAATGTATTTAAAAATGCAATTTATTTGTGATTTCAAAGCTGAATTTTTAGCATCAGAAACATTTATTATTAATATTATGTTGTTGAAAAAAGCTGAGTAATTTTTTTGTTTGTTTCTTTGAGGAATAGAAAGTTCAGAAGAACAGCATTTATCTGAAATAGAAATCTTTTCTAACGTTATAATTGTCTTTTGATCCGTTTAAAGCATCCTTGCCAAATAAAAGTACTAATTTCTATAATTTTCTACTGACTCCAAGCTTTTAAACAGTATAGTCAGTGTATAATGTTACAAAAACTTTTTATTTCAAATAAATGCTGATATTTGGATCTTTCTGTTCATCAATTAATTAAAAACTTTTTAATTTCCAAGAAAAGTAATGCCAGTTACTTTTTGTTTCCTTTAAATATTTAATCCAATTTTATTAACAAGTGACTTTGCTACTGACCTTTTTTTTGATCCAATTCAACCGTACACTGCAAAAATACTTCTCTTACTTAGATTATTTTTCATTTCCAGCCAAACTATCAAAAAATTCTTGAATCAAGAAGGATTTTCTAGACAAGTAAATCATTATTTTCTTGTTTTCAGAATTAAGTGAGTTTTTGCTTAGAACAAGCAAAATAATCTGCCAATGGGGTAAGAAAAAAAAATCTTATTTCAAAGATTATTTAGCTTGTTTCAAGCAAAAACTCACTTAATTTTGACTTGTTTTCAAAAAAAAAAACAAGACAATAATTTTTACTTGTCTAGAAAATCCTTCTCGATTTAAGAATTTTTAGATATTTTGGCTGGAAACAAGACAAAAAATCTAAGTAAGAAAAGATTTTTTGCAGTGTACTAATAAGCAAAACTTACTTTATATTAACTAAAAATGTTTTTCTCATTGCTGAAGAGTGTTGAACTTTCTTTTCCTACAGTTCTACTGTACAGACATCAATTTAATTTTTTTCAGCCTTTAAGTTTATTCACTTCATTTCATTTTGGTGTGAAAGGGCTTTACATTTGAAAAGAATCAAACTTTTTAAAATTAAAAACAAACAAGCAAGCCCTGCCCAGATTTAGAAAGTAACGTAAAAGTAACGTAACGCATTACTTTCCATAAAAAGTAACTAAGTAACATAATTAGTCACTTTTTTAGGGAGTAACGCAATATTGTAACGCATTACTTTCCATCAAAAGTAACGTAATTAGTTACTATTTTAGGGAGTAACGCAATATTGTAACACACTACTTTCCATTAAAAGTAACTAAGTAACGTAACTAGTTACTTTTTTAGGGAGTAACGCAATATTGTAACGCATTACTTTCCATTAAAAGTAACTAAGTAACGTAATTAGTCACTTTTTTAGGGAGTAACGCAATATTGTAACACACTACTTTCCATTAAAAGTAACTAAGTAACATAATTAGTCACTATTTTAGGGAGTAACGCAATATTGTAACGCACTACTTTCCATTAAAAGTAACGTAATTAGTTACTATTTTAGGGAGTAACGCAATATTGTAACGCACTACTTTCCATTAAAAGTAACTAAGTAACGTAATTAGTCACTTTTTTAGGGAGTAACGCAATATTGTAACACACTACTTTCCATTAAAAGTAACTAAGTAACATAATTAGTCACTTTTTTAGGGAGTAACGCAATATTGTAACACACTACTTTCCATCAAAAGTAACGTAATTAGTTACTATTTTAGGGAGTAACGCAATATTGTAACACACTACTTTCCATTAAAAGTAACTAAGTAACGTAATTAGTTACTATTTTAGGGAGTAACGCAATATTGTAACACACTACTTTCCATTAAAAGTAACTAAGTAACATAATTAGTTACTATTTTAGGGAGTAACGCAATATTGTAACACACTACTTTCCATTAAAAGTAACTAAGTAACGTAATTAGTTACTTTTTTAGGGAGTAACGCAATATTGTAACACACTATTTTCCATTAAAAGTAACTAAGTAACATAATTAGTTACTATTTTAGGGAGTAACGCAATATTGTAACACACTACTTTCCATCAAAAGTAACGTAATTAGTTACTATTTTAGGGAGTAACGCAATATTGTAACGCATTACTTTCCATCAAAAGTAACGTAATTAGTTACTATTTTAGGGAGTAGGGAGTTTTAAAAGTAACTTTCCCCAACACTGATTATAAATAGTCAAAATATGAATGATTTCGCTGTGTATGTAGGCTGATGCTTTCAGTAACTTTCTGGTAACAGATGAAGATTTAGTTATTTTCTTCTGTTGTCTTAATAATAGCATCTACTCATGAACATGGTTTCATTTTATTCCGCTTGCCTTGCAGGTATGAAAACAGAGGCACCTAACAACAGACACATGTGAGTCACAGGTGAGTTAGGGATTGAATCACACGCAGCACATTTCCCACAAGATCCCTAAAGCTGTGCTCACCGTTACACACCTACTAAGCAAACAGATGTGATATGATGTCTACAGCGTTGAATTGACTTTTAGTAGCTTAACCGCAATTCCTCCTTTGAACTATCCCTGGGCAAACCCCGTGGAGAGTTCAAAACCTGTGTGGAGATTGTAAAATGAATGACTATTGCAGTTCACATATATAAACGTGATCGTGCCCAACTAGTCTAGACACGCAGTGCCCCAACCCTCACACGGCTGTCATCATCTGTACAGTGCCCAGCACAATCATTCATTCAATAAATAAATCAGGTGCATCTGTGCACCTGGAAAAATTCGCTCTGGAATGTGTGCGAACGGCTTTCGTATTCACTCCCGAAGCAAACGGTGCAACGCTCTGTTATGCTCGTTGAAAATGAGGTAATGTCATTCCAGAGAGTTTCGGGAGTGGAAATAAAGTGGGAAGAGAGCGATTTGAATATCAAATGGCACTGCAGAGGAGTTGTTAATCGGGGGCCGAGTCAAAAAGACGGAGCGTGTGTTGATAAAAACAGAAATAGGCTTCTAAGTTCTCAGCCAAAATGGCTAATAGGTGTTCAAGTGAGTGTGGCCTGGGAATTGCACGGCTATGTGATCTCACAAGGGTGCATATGAGCTGGATTGTGAGTCATTGAGTGGATATGAGAGATGGGCACAGGCATGGCAATCAGAAATAGTGGAGCGCAGCTCCTCAGAGACAGCTCAGCTTTCTCTGTTAAAGGGATAGTTCGCTTTCAGAATGGAGATTCTGTCATCTTTAATTTTTTCCAATTCAGTTCAGACTGCTTTATTGGCATGACATACTTGGGTACATACTGCCAAAGCTCTGTACATCAGAATAAACAAAAACACATTATACACACTGCAAAAAATGCTTTTCTTACTTTGATTTTTTTGTCTCGTTTCCAGCCAAAATATCTAAAAAAAATTTTAATGTGACCCTGGACCACAAAACCAGTCATAAGTGTCAATTTTTTGAAATTGAGATGTATACACCATGTGTATGATGTATGGCTTGTTGTGATAGGACCATTTTTGGCTGAGATGCAACTATTTGAAAATCTGCAATCTGATGGTGCAAAAAAAATAAAAATATAGAGAAAATCGCCTTTAAAGTTGTCCAAATGAAGTTCTTAGCAATGCATATTAATTATCAAAAATTAAGTTTTGATATATTTACGGTAGGAAATTTCTAAAATATCTTAATGCAACATGATCTTTACTTAATATCCTAATGATTTTTGGCATAAAAGAAAAATCAATAATTTTGACCCATGCAATGTATTTTTGGCTATTGCTACAAATATACCCCAGCGACTTAAGACTGGTTTTGTGCTCCAGGGTCACAAATCAAGAAGGATTTTCTAGACAAGCAAAAATTACTGTCTTGTTTTCGGAAAAAATAAGTCATAATTAAGTGAGTTTTTGCTTAAAACAAGCAATATAATCTGCCAATGGGGTAAGAAAAATAATCTTGTTTCAAGCCGAAAACTCTTCATTTTAACTTATTTTTTAACTTATTTTTTTAGATATTTTGGCTGGAAACGAGACAAAAAAATCTAAGTAAGAAAAACATTTTTTACAGTGTGCACCCATAAATAAAACAAAATACATGTAAAATACATCCATCTAAATATATTTATATAAATATTAATGGTTCTACTCTCTCTCTCGTGAGTTTCTTTCCTCTGGCCCTCTTTGGTCAAAAGAAATTGTAGCTTCACCGGAATGAGATGACGCTTAGCAATGTGCAATGTTAAATTAGCAATGTGAACAGACAAAAAAATCATGGACTTGAATCAGATATTTTAAAGGGTTAAAAAAAAAAGTAAAAATAGTCACACTTACCTTCTTCGCAGAGAGAGAGAGAGAGAGAGAGAGAGATGAACTGCTAAGACTGCAACAGGCCTGGTTTCTGGTTGTAATTATAATATAAAACTTGATATTTATCTAACCAAAAATATCTAAAGAATTTAAAAAGTTGTCTTTTAGAATATCTAAATATATTTCAAAATGCAAAACCTAATAAAATCAAGAAACTGTTTAAAAAAAAAAGCCATGGGAATCCAAAAGCCTCTGTATATATGTATATAGGAGATTACATTACATTTTTAATTTTTTAATGCTACCAATGGTTTTTTGCAGCAAGGAGTTTTGCAGCGGTTGCTAGGACATTGCTATGTGATTGGTAGGCAGTTGCTAGGGCATTGCTATGTGGTTGGCAGTTGCTAAGGTGTTGTAGGTGGTTTCTAGGCAGTTGGGGTATTCTGGGTATTTCTTAGGATGTTGCTAGGCAAATGCTGGAGCATTCTGGGTGGTAGCTAGGGCGTTGCTAGGCTAGACAGGTGTTCAGATGTTGTGGGTGGTGTCTAGGCAGTTCCTAAGATGTTGTGGGTGGTTGCTAGGCATTTGCTCTAGTAGGACGTTACTGTACAGGTGTTAGGGTGTTCTGAGTGGTTGCTAGGCAAGACAGTTGTTAAGATGTTATGGGTGGTTTCTAGGCAGTTGCTAGGGTGTTTTTCAACAGTTGCTAGGGTATTCCTGTGTGGTTGGTAGGCAGTTGCTAGGGTGTTTTTCATCAGTTGCTAGGGCATTCCTGTGTGGTTGGTAGGCAGTTGCTAGGGTGTTTTTCAGCAGTTGCTAGGGCATTGCTATGTGGTTGGTAGGTAGTTGCTAGGGTGTTTTTTCAGCAGTTGCTAGGGCATTGCTATATGGTTGGTAGGCAGTTGCTAGGGTGTTTTTCAACAGTTGCTAGGGTATTCCTGTGTGGTTGGTAGGCAGTTGCTAGGGTGTTTTTCATCAGTTGCTAGGGCATTCCTGTGTGGTTGGTAGGCAGTTGCTAGGGTGTTTTTCAGCAGTTGCTAGGGCATTGCTATGTGGTTGGTAGGCAGTTGCTAGGGTGTTTTTTCAGCAGTTGCTAGGGCATTGCTATATGGTTGGTAGGCAGTTGCTAGGGTCTTTTTCAACAGTTGCTAGGGCATTGCTATGTGGTTGGTAGGTAGTTGCTAGGGTGCTGTGGGTGATTGCAAGCCAGTTGCTCTAGTAGGACGTTGCTGTACAGTTGTTAGGGTGTTCTTAGTGGTTGCCAGGCAAGGCAGTTGTTAAGATGTTGTGGGTGGTTGCTAGGCAGTTGCTAGTGTGTTTTTCAGCAGTTGTTACAGCAGTGTTGTGTGGTCGGTAGCCAGTTGCTAGGGTGTTGTAAGTTGTTGCTGTAGGGCATTACTATGTGGTTGCTATGGTGTCGTGGACGATTGCCTTGGGTTTGCTAGAACATTGCTATGTGATTGGTAGGCAGTTGCTAGGGTGTTTTTCAGCAGTTGCTAGGGCATTGCTATGTGGTTGGTAGGCAGTTGCTAGGGTGTTTTCTCAGCAGTTGCTAGGGCATTGCTATGTGGTTGGTAGGCAGTTGCTAGGGTGTTTTTTCAGCAGTTGCTAGGGCATTGCTATGTGGTTGGTAGGTAGTTGCTAGGGTGTTTTCTCAGCAGTTGCTAGGGCATTGCTATGTGGTTGGTAGGCAGTTGCTAGGGTGTTTTTCAACAGTTGCTAGGGCATTGCTATGTGGTTGTTAGGCAGTTGCTAGGGTGTTTTTTCAGCAGTTGCTAGGGCATTGCTATGTGGTTGGTAGGCAGTTGCTAGGGTGTTTTTTCAGCAGTTGCTAGGGCATTGCTATGTGGTTGGTAGGCAGTTGCTAAGGTGTTTTTTCAGCAGTTGCTAGGGCATTTCTATATGGTTGGTAGGTAGTTGCTAGGGTCTTTTTCAACAGTTGCTAGGGCATTGCTATGTAGTTGGTAGGTAGTTGCTAGGGTGCTGTGGGTGATTGCAAGCCTGTTGCTCTAGTAGGATGTTGCTGTACAGTTGCTAGGGTGTTGTAAGTTGTTGCTGTAGGGCATTACTATGTGGTTGCTATGGTGTCGTGGAAGATTGCCTTGGGTTTGCTAGAACATTGCTATGTGGTTGGTAGGCAGTTGCCAGGGTGTTTTTCAACAGTTGCTAGGGCATTGCTATGGGGTTGGTAGGCAGTTGCTAGGGTGTTTTTTCAGCAGTTGCTAGGGCATTGCTATGTGGTTGGTAGGTAGTTGCTAGGGTGCTGTGGGTGATTGCAAGACAGTTGCTCTAGTAGGACGTTGCTGTACAGTTGTTAGGGTGTTCTGAGTGGTTGCTGGGCAAGGCAGTTGTTAAGATGTTGTGGGTGGTTGCTAGGCAGTTGCTAGTGTGTTTTTCAGCAGTTGTTACAGCAGTGTTGTGTGGTCAGTAGCCAGTTGCTAGAGTGTTGTAAGTTGTTGCTGTAGGGAATTACTATGTGGTTGCTATGGTGTCGTGGACGATTGCCTTGGGTTTGCTAGAACATTGCTATGTGATTGGTAGGCAGTTGCTAGGGTGTTTTTCAACAGTTGCTAGGGCATTGCTGTGTGGTTGGTAGGCAGTTGCTAGGGTGTTTTTCAACAGTTGCTAGGGCATTGCTATGTGGTTGGTAGGCAGTTGCTAGGGTGTTTTTCAGCAGTTGCTAGGGCATTGCTATGTGGTTGGTAGACAGTTGCTAGGGTGTTTTTTCAGCAGTTGCTAGGGCATTGCTATGTGGTTGCTAGGCAGTTGCTAGTGTGTTTTGCTGTGTGGTTGTTAGGGTGTTGTGGATGGTTACTATGGTGTTGCTATAGGTAGTTGCTAGTGTGTGTGTGTGTGTGTGTGTGTGTGTGTGTGTGTGTGTGTGTTTCAGAAGTTGCTATGGTGTTGATATGTGACTGCAAGTCAGCTGCTCAGATTAAAACTAACAAGCTAGTTCTAGATCTGGTCTAGAGGGGTCTAAACTTGAAAAGCTTGCATGTTTGGCATTGGCTTGTATAAACCAGAATGGACCACCAGTGAATTCATACTCGTCACATTAGCATTAAACACCCTCAGAAAGAGCCATGAGTGTGTAATTGTAGATAATACCAGTTTTTTAGTGAATAAAATATGCCTTTTGAGTTCTGTGCACTTTAATTCTCTCCGCTGTCAGACGAAGTCTTCAAGACATAAGCAGCCCCCTTATCGCAGGCATGGGAATAAACAAAGCCGTAATCTGATTTCTGTTATCTGAGCGCAGAAATGCATGCAAAGCGGGTTTGAGAGGCTATAATTCAGAAGCACTAGGTACAAGAAGCCCGTGAGGCCTGTACCCTAATGAAGACCAGGCAGAAGACATAAATAACGACATTCCACTTAAAAAACAACAATGCTAAGGGGCTTTCCATTCCGTTTTTGTAAAAAACTACCTTCCTGACTCTAAAAGTGACTCTTCACTACCTGCGTCACTTTGACTTCCCTCTTTGTGTCTGAATGACCTGGCTTCCACTTCTTTCCACACTCAAGGTTTGTTGTTTGTGCACATTTTATGGCTTCCCATATGGGCCCCATGTGCCGGTATGCGTCTTTAATAGCCTTGTAATCTGTGTTTGTGCACCCACATGTACATGTTTTGTATCTATAGCAATCATTCGCTCATCATGGACATTATGCATAATGGAAAGATTTTTCCATCCCTATAAGTTTGAGAGGAAAAAAGCAGCTGTTTTATCACAATTTCAGCATTCAGAGTTTCCCAATTTTATTGCACCAACACCCACTTTACAACTTTTCCATGCTGCGCTCCCACACCCCGTCTCCCTGCCAGCTTTAGCATCGCATCTTGACAAACCAATCCATCAAGTCCATCGCGAATTGCGACAACGTTTGTGCAGCTACTAACCGTGAACAGGGGATCCCTGATGTATTTACGACATTCCAAAAACCTCGGAAAGAATTCCTCACTGGAAGAGGAATTTCGAAAAAAAAAAAGCTATTATATTCATGGACAAATACAATGAGGCCCTTGTGTCCTTTTCTGGTGTCCGCTAAAGGATCCTTTATTTTAGAGCGTGTTTGTGCTGGAGCCGATCGTTTTGAATGGAAACCGCAAATTGTCTGGAGTTAAAAACTAGTAAAGCGCTCATGATCTTTTCATTCATTCAGATTTAGTCATCCGTCGTGTGACTAAAGGATAAAGGCCACTGGGTGGACTTGCTGACTTCATGTCAATGGGTGACAGCTTATTTTCCCTTGAGAAAAAGCAGCAGCAGAGGTTGAAAAGCGGGTCTTGAGCCAGAGCTGTGTTTATAAATGCACGCAGATGCATGGAAGACGTCTTGAATGCTCACAGCGCAGCCGGAGGAATTATATTGCTTTGAGGCAAAATGGCCTTTTCTGGTATAGCATTTTTGTTTAGAACTGTTCTTGGTTCAGTACAATTTAAGATTAAAAGGCAAAAAAAGAAAAAACTGTCCTCCTTTATTTATATATGTATATATATATATATATAGATCATGTTCCATGAAGTTATTTTGTACATTTCCTACCATAAGTATATCAAAACTTTGATTAGCTTTTTGATTATTAATATGCATTGCTAAGAACTTCATTTGGACAACTTAAAAAGTGATTTTCTCACTTTTTTTTCAAATAGTTGTATCTCAGCCAAATGTTGTTGTATCATAACAAACCATGCATTACATTACATTACATTTACATTTAGGCATTTGGCAGACGCTTTTGTCCAAAGCGACATACAGTTGGGATATACATAGAGCGATTCTTCTTAAGGAGACAAACAGACACAGGCAGTGCTATAATACCAGATTTCAAGTGGTGCTTCAAACAAGTACAAGCTAGAAAGGGAAGGAATAAAGAGATTTTTTTTTTTTTTTTTTTTTATGGTAACAGCAAATAGAGTTGAAAGAGATGAGTTTTAAGCTGCCGCTTGAAGCTTGTCAGGGAATCAGCATCCGGATAGGGGTAGGAAGATCGTTCCACCAGCCAGGAACAGTAAAAGAGAATGTTCTGGATAGTGATTTAGCACCTCTCTGTGATGGTACCACAAGGCGTCGCTCACTAGCAGATCTCAGAGTTCTGGAGGGGGTGTAGATTTGCAATAGCGAGTGCAGATAAGCAGGTGCAGTAGCTGTGGTTGTCCTATATGCAAGCATCAGAGTCTTGAACTTGATACGAGCCGCAATCGGGAGCCGGCGCAAGGAGATAAAGAGAGGTGTAACGTGGGCTCTTTTGGGCTCGTTGAAGACCAGCCGTGCTGCTGCATTCTGAATCATTTGTAGAGGTTTGATTGTGCATGATGGAAGACCAGCCAAAAGAGCATTGCAGTAGTCCAGTCTGGAGATGACAAGGGCCTGGACAAGAAGTTGTGTAGCCTGCACTGTTAGAAAGGGCCTGATCTTTCTGATGTTGTGCAAAGCAAACCTGCAAGATCGAGTAGTCTTTGCAATATGATCTTTGAAAGACAGCTGGTCATCAAAGATGACACCCAGATTCCTGATTGAGTTCGAAGAAGTGATTGTGGAAGAGCCCAGCTGGATGGTGAACCCATGCTGTAAGTTTGGAGTGCAAGGAAAAACAAGAAGCTCAGTTTTTGCCAAGTTAAGCTGGAGGTGATGTTCTTTCATCCACGTTGAGATGTCCGCCAAGCAGCCTGAGATCCGTGCAGGTACTGTTGGATCATCTGGTTGAAATGAAAGATGGAGTTGTGTGTCGTCAGCATAGCAATGGTAGGAGAAGCCATGTGACTCTATGATGGGACCCAGTGATGTTGTGTATATGGAGAAGAGGAGAGGACCAAGAACTGATCCCTGAGGAACCCCAGTGATCAGTTGATGTGTTTTGGATACCTCTCCTCCCCAGGTTACCGTGAATGACCTACCGGTGAGATAGGATTCAAACCAGGATTCAAACCATGCATCAAGTTTATCTATTCAGCTTATATATATATGCTTTAATCTTCCACTTTTGTTATTATTGAAAGGGCTGATTCATTTATTGTATTTATTAATTTTTTTTATTATTATTTATTTATTTTAATTGATTTATGGCCCGATGGATGGGTGGATTTATTATTTTTCCACTTTTGTTATTATTGAAAGAGCTGATTCATTTATTGTATTTATTCATTTGTTTTTATTATATATATATATATAAATTTATTTATTTATTTATTTTAATTGATTTATGGCCCGATGGATGGGTGGATTTTTTTTCCCATTTATGTATTTATTTATTTTACTAAATAATAAATAAATTCTGTTTTCTGGTATACTGTTTTTTTTTTTTTTAACAATATTCTTGTTTTAATACAGTTTAAAAAGGCAAAATACTTTTTTAGATAGATAGATATGATATACAGACAGATAGACAGTCGGATGGAGGGATTTATTTATTTATTTTACTAAAAAATTGCTACATTTACTAAGCTGTTTTCTGGGATACTGCCTTTTCTTACATACTATTCTTGGTTCAGTAGTTTAAATGTAAGTTAAGAAGGCAAAAAAACTAAACAAAACAGAAAAAAAGACCTTTCTCATTTATATATATATATAAAAGATTTTTATATATAAAGATTTATATATTTATTTATTTGTGGCCGGCTGGACAGATGTATGTATATATGTATGTATGTATGTATTTATTTATTTATTTTATATATTTATATAAAACTGATGTGCACCTTTTAAAACTGAATAAAAATGTAATCAAAAGAAGCAGCAAAAATCAAACTGAGGCACTTCAAATAAATGTAAAGATGTAATTTGTCTGATAAGAGAAATCGTAAACTCTTATATAGCTTCACACCTAAAAGCTAAATAGTGATTTCTTCACTCTAAAATCATGCTAACACTCTATAATTTTTAGCAACTGAATATTTGAACATGTACAGCTCACCTTCATTCGTTTTCATTCTAGGTGCCTCACTATAACAGATTCCTGCTTATGTTTAAGAAAAGTACAGACTTGTACAAACACATTTTTGTAGTCATCAACATCATACCACAAGTGCTGCTGATTAAGCTTAACTTAATTCTGTGCACCTATTTTTTCTCCTATAATTGCTTAGTATAGACAGAAACTGTTGACATGAAGTGTCTATATCATATCTCAGCAGTGTTGGGGAAAGTTACTTTTAAAAGTAATGCGTTACAATATTGCGTTTCTCCCGAAATAAGTAACTAATTATGTTAGTTACTTTTTATTTACGATTTAACGATTCAAACTGTGAAAAATCCCATAGACTTACATTGAGGGAATGCTGAAATGAGCCAAGACTATTCAAACTCACACTGACAAAACTCCCACAATCCCTTCAGACTCAATCAAGCTTCCCTTCTATCTACTATTATAATCCACTCACACTCATTCATGCTAACTTGATAAGCATGCTAATAACATACTAGCTTACTAGCAACATGCTAGTAACATGCTAATCATGCTAACGATATGCTAATAACATGCTAATCATGCTAACTATATGCTAATAACATGATCATCATGCTAACAATATGATAATAACATGCTAATCATGCTAACAACATGCTAGTAACTTGGTAATCATGCTAATAACATGATCATCATGCTAACAATATGCTAATAACACGCTAGTCATGCTAACAATATGCTAATAACACGCTAGTCATGCTAACAATATTGCGCTTCCGGCTTTGCTACTGTTCGGACGCTCTTGCTTACTGCTCTGCGCTTTGCTTCTGTTTATGTACTTTACTCAGATTTTTAAAAATATTTTAACTTCAGCAGATCAGCACAGTGCTCAAACAGTACATTTTTGAGCACAAACACTGAAACTTTTCAGGATTGGACTAATATTACAGAAAAGAAGACTCTGCCTACCACTGCCAGCGGTTTACATTCTGGAGACAGAAAAACACAGCTGTCTACATTCAAATAGACAAAACAGAAAATGCCTCTTGTGCCTGTTGTGGAATCTATTTGCTGCACAAACTGCCACAGACTTCTACAAAGGATTGCGGTTCTTGAAACAAAGCTACTTGCTGGACTTCCAAAACAGGTGGAACACTCAGCAGATCGTCATCACGGACCCCCTCAACAAACAGTCGGTGAGTCCCATGAATCTACTGAATCTCATCAGTCATTACCAAGTGTAGAGGAACGAGCCAAAACTGATCAACACACTAATCAATGGCACAAACAGGGAGCGAGACCCAAAGGCACTCGAGACATCAGATTGTCACGAGTATCTCATATTGCTGCCATAGCATCCTCTACCCCAGATACGGCTATGACAAGGCTTGCAAACACTGGTATTTTACCACCGCCTATACACCTTGAGAACAGATTTGAAGCATTAATGAATGTGGGTGAGGAATCCCCAAATGTGATTGAAAGTGGATCGTATCAGCCAGCAGCTAACATTGCTACTAACAGACACTCAAGGTCGAGCAGACAGCGGCATTCAGCTCAGACGCAAGCCGAGCCCAGGACTCTGATAGTGGGCGACTCCATTATCAGAGACATTAGAAGCAGGACCACAACTACATGCTGTTTTCCTCAAGCAACCATCTCTGATGTGAACAAGGAGCTTCGAAACATTCTAATGAAGCACAAGACTGCAAATCGAATCATCATCCGTGTGGGAAAGAACGATATTCGGAAAGAGCAGTCAGAACTCCTAAAGAAGGATTTCAGTGAACTTCTTGAAACACTTCGAAGACTTGAAGTTAAGTCGTTCATCAGTGGACCACTCCCAGCAAGGGGAACTAACATGTTTTCACGGATGCTTGGGCTGAATACATGGCTACAAAGAACCTGCAGTTTAAAAGGAGTCAACTTCATTGACAACTTCAATCTTTTCTGGGGCCATAGACAACTGTTTAAACTGGATGGCCTCCACCCAAACAAACTTGGTGCAAGAGTACTAAAGGACAACTTCTATTTCTCCCTCAATCATCCTTCAGTACTTTGTGACCTGAATGGCACACACACACCTGGACAAAATTTGACTGATCAGAGGACTTCAATCAGTCATCATGTGGCTGACACATCCCAAAAGGACATTGATAACACCACGCAGCCACAACAACCACTGCTCACGGACACCATGCCAGCGGAGCCCTGCCCACAGAGCTCATCACAGACAGACTGTGACGTATCAGGACAGCTCCAAGACTCAGCACCCAAGGACGACTTTCTTGAAAACAGCCAGAGAAGCCAGGACAACATATCTCAGCCACCGGAAACATCAGAGCCACAGCCCCGTTCACCTGACACATTATCCTTCTCTCCAGGATCTCCACTTCTAAGCTTCTCACAGCAAATGGAGGAACTTGTTTATGCTGGGACTAGACTCTCCCACTCTTTCGCTGCAAGCCCCCAGATATCAACAAAAAAACGGCGGGCCCCACAACCACCAAAGCCTGCAGGCCCAGCTCGCCCTCCTCCTCCTGTGGGAGCTCTTCGGCCGCTGCCACAACGCCAGGGCCCATCTGCTGTAGGTGAACCAAAAACAACTGATAACAGCTCTCAGTGATATGTGTCGGGTCCCCGCTATGATAGCAGCAACATTCACAAATGTTTACAGAACAAGCGGGAACCCAGTGTGCCTGTAGCTTTTCCTATCTCTGTTTTATCACGTGATAGAAAGTCTAAGGCCTTCTCTAGTCGTACGGCTGATTCATCTAATCTGCGGCCTATTTTGCATCAAACTAATATTACTGTGGGGACAAAAATAAATGCCATCAAGTTAGCATTTTTAAACATTCGCTCACTAAAAAATAAATCATTTCTGACTAATGACTTAATAACCACAAACAGCCTAGATTTTATGTTTTTAAATGAAACATGGCTAGAAGACAGCTGCAGTGCAACAGTCCTCAATGAAACAGCCCCTCCTAACTTTACTTTCATGAGTGTCTGCAGAGCTGGTAGGAGAGGTGGAGGTTTAGCTGCTCTGTTTAAAGATGTCTATCAATGCAAGCAAGTGTCATTTGGTCAGTACTTGTCCTTTGAATATCTAGGGATTGTGCTGAAAGGTGCTCCACGCATTCTGTTTATCATTATTTACAGGCCTCCAAAATACTCTCCAGCCTTTGTTGAAGAGTTCACAGAACTGCTATCAATGATTTCCTCAGAGTATGACAGTTTTGCTATTGCAGGGGATTTTAATATTCACATAGACAATGCAGAAATCAATGCTACAAAAGAAATTATAACTGTTTTGAACACATTTGACCTGGTTCAACATGTTCATGGACCCACACACAATCGTGGTCACACTCTTGATTTACTCATCAGTAAGGGTCTAAAGATTTCATCCATTGTTATTAAGGACGTAGCACTATCTGATCACTTCTGTATTTTCTTTGATATATTGATCTCTGCTACCACTGAATCTAGATCTGTCTTGGTCAGAAAGAGATGCATTAATGAGAACACTAGTTTGCTATTTATGAAGGCTATATCGTCAATGCCAAGCATTTCTGCAGACTCAGTTGATCTTCTCCTGGATTCCTTTAACTCAAAAGTTAAGAATGTCATTGATGACATTGCGCCCGAAAAAAGAAAGATGGCTGACAGACAAAAAGCACCATGGAGAAAATCAACCGCAGTACAGAGTATGAAAAGACAATGCAGAAAAGCTGAGCGGATGTGGCGGAAGACGAAACTTGAAATTCACTATAGCATCTATAAAGACAGCCTTCGTGCTTTCAATGTTGAACTAGGCAAAGCTAGACAAACATTCTTCTCAAACCTTATAAACAGCAACTTAAACAACACTCGCACTCTTTTTGCTACCGTTGAGAGACTGACAAACCCCCCAAGTCAGATTCCCAGTGAAATGCTCTCCGACAGCAAATGCAATGAGTTTGCTTCCTTCTTTTCTGAGAAGATCAATACTATCAGAAAGACGATTAGCACATCCTCAAGTTATGCTGAGGTCAGACAAATTCACCCGCAATTTTAAAAAGTAGTTACCATGTCTGTTTTTGAAGCAATTGATTTAAAAATTTTGGAAGAAATAGTACAGCACCTTAAACCTTCAACCTGCTACCTTGACACACTTCCCACATCTTTTTTCAAAAGTGTGTTTAACTGTTTAGAAGCAGATCTCTTAGAAGTGGTGAACACCTCACTTCTCTCTGGGACTTTTCCAAACTCCCTGAAAACTGCAGTTGTTAAGCCCCTTCTGAAAAAGAGCAATCTTGACAACACAATATTAAGCAACTATAGACCAATATCAAATCTTCCTTTTATAGGCAAGATTATTGAAAAGGTAGTTCTTAATCAGCTGAACTACTACATAAACTCAAATGGTTACCTAGACAATTTCCAGTCTGGTTTCCGACCGCATCACAGCACAGAGACAGCGCTCATAAAGATAATAAATGATGTTCGCTTAAATTCTGATTCTGGAAAAATATCAGTGCTGGTACTACTAGATCTTAGTGCTGCGTTTGACACTGTCGATCATAACATTCTTTTAGAGAGACTGGAAAACTGGGTCGGGCTTTCTGGGATGGTCCTTAAATGGTTCAGGTCATACTTAGAAGGGAGAGGCTATTATGTCGAGGAGTCACGGAGAGCATAAGTCTAAGTGGACGTCCATGACATGCGGAGTCCCACAAGGCTCAATTCTTGCACCGCTCTTGTTTAGCCTGTATATGCTCCCTCTAAGTCAAATAATGAGAAAGAACCAAATTGCATATCACAGCAATGCAGATGATACCCAGATTTACCTAGCCTTATCGCCAAATGACTACAGCCCCATTGACTCCCTCTGCCAATGCATTGATGAAATTAACAGTTGGATGTGCTAGAACTTTCTTCAGTTAAACAAGGAGAAAACTGAAGTCATTGCATTTGGAAACAAAGATGAAGTTCTTAAGGTGAATGCATACCTCGACACTAGGGGTCAAATAACTAAAAATCAAGTGAAAAATCTTGGGGTGATTCTGGAGTCAGATCTTAGTTTCAGTAGTCATGTCAAAGCAGTAACTAAATCAGCATATTATCATCTCAAAAACATTGCAAGAATTAGATGTTTTGTTTCCAGTCAAGACTTAGAGAAACTTGTTCATGCCTTTATCACCAGCAGGGTGGACTATTGTAATGGTCTCCTCACTGGCCTTCCTAAGAAGACCATTAGACAGCTGCAGCTCATCCAGAATGATTCTGACTAGAACCAGAAAATCAGAGCATATCACACCAGTCCTCAGGTCCTTACACTGGCTTCCGGTTACATTTAGGATTGATTTTAAAGTACTTTTACTCGTTTATAAATCACTCAATGGCCTAGGACCTAAATACATTGCAGATATGCTCACTGAATACAAACCTAACAGGCCACTCAGATCACTAGGATTGAGTCAGTTAGAATTACCAAGGGTTCACACAAAACAAGGGGAATCCGCCTTTAGCTTTTATGCTGCCCACGGTTGGAATCGGCTTCCAGAAGAGATCAGATGTGCTAAAACACTAGCCACATTTAAATCCAGACTAAAAACTCATTTGTTCAGTTGTGCATTTAATGAATGAGCACTGTGCTACGTCCGAACTTATTGCATTATATTTCATGTATAATCATTTTTATTCCTGTTTTAAATTCATTTTAAATCATTTTTTTAAAAAATCATTTTAATTGTTTTATTGTTGTGATTATTACTTTTTATGATTATTTTAATTCATATTCTTATGATTTTATTATTTCCTTTTATGTAAAGCACTTTGAATTACCATTGTGTATGAAATGTGCTATATAAATAAATTTGCCTTGCCTTGCCTAACAATATGCTAATAACACGTGAATCATGTTAACAATGTTAATAACACGCTAATCATGCTACCAATATGCTAATAACACGTTAATCATGCTAACAATGTTAATAACACGCTAATCATGCTAACAACATGTTAGTAACTTTGCTAAACATGCTACAAACATGCTAGTAACTTGTTAATCATTCTAACAACATGCTACTAACTTGATAATCATGCTAGCAACATGCTAGTAACTTGCTAATCATACTAACAACATGCTAGTAACTTTGCTAAACATGCTACAAACATGCTAGTAACTTGTTAATCATTCTAACAACATGCTACTAACTTGATAATCATGCTAGCAACATGCTAGTAACTTGCTAATCATACTAACAACATGCTAGTAACTTGATAATCATGTTAGGAACATGCTAGTAACTTGTTAATCATGCTAACAAAATGCTAGAAACATGCTAATAATGCTAACAACATGCTAGTAACTTGTTAATCATGCTAACAACATGTTAGAAATATGCTAGTAACATGCTAGAATAATACTAGCAACATGCTAGCAACTTTATACTTAAACTTTTAAAACTTTTTAAAACTTAAAACTTTTTTAAACTTTCTGGTCAGGCTTTCTCAAGCCAACTTAAAGTTTGTCTTGACAAACTTTTTTATCCAGTTTTGCTTGTTCTAAGCAAAAACACATTTTTTCTGAAAACAAGAAAAGAATTATTTACTTGTCTAGAAAATCCTTCTTGATTTCAGAATTTTTTTTTATATTTTGGCTGGAAACGACAAAAATCTAAGTAAGAGAAGTTTTTGC
>CM065132.1:532500-550000 GCA_033026305.1 Cirrhinus molitorella | reverse complement strand
TGCAAATTTTTTTAATGAAGTCAAGGCTGCATTTATTTTATCAGAAATACAGAAAATAAACTGTAATATTGCAAAATGTTATTACAATAGAAAATAATGGTTTTTATTTTCATATACTTTAAAATATAATTTATTCCTATGATGCAATGCTGATTTTTCATGATTTTTTTGTTACTCAGTTTCCCAGGCTTAAGTGTCACATGATCTCTCAGAAATCATTCTGATATTCTCAATTATTAGTAGAATTATCAGTTTTGGAAACAGTTGTGCCACCAATGTTTTTTTTTTTTTTTTTTTTGAACCTGTATTTTTTTCTGTCAAGAACATCATTTATTCAAACTATAAATCTTTTCTAGCAATGTAAATCTATTATGTCACTTTTTATTAATGTAACAATGTATTAATTTCTTTCAAAAAAAAAAAAAAAAGAATCAATAAACATTTACCGACCCCAAACTTTTGAACGGTAGTATATATATATATATATATATATATATATATATCACGGACCTAATTAATATTAGTATTTCTAGCCAGTGGATAGAAATGAAATGCTTTTTTTTCCCTCTCTTTTTTATTTACCAGGCAAAACAAATAAATCTAAAATCGTAAGGGCAAAATTTGACGTTGCCAAGTAAACATTCCGATACTAACCAGCCACATTGCGTCATTAATATTCATAAACCAAACCAACCTCGCTAATTTGCCAGCTGACGACGCCAGCGTCTCTGGCCAATCAGTGACGCCAACTGGGAACTTAATATTCATAAGACCATCCTTCGCTTTTATTATTCGCTTATTCGCCAGACGAATAGCGGAAACTTCGCCAACGTCTGCAGTTCAGCCAATGGGTAGAGCCAACAAATGCGTCATTAATATTCATGAGCCAGGCTTCCTTTGTTCGCGAACTGACGCATAGAGGGCGCTGCTGTATACAAGAACAACTTAGTTCTGAACTTTCATCTGTCACGAAAACAAAGTAACAACTTTCCTACATGGAGAGAAGAAATCTGCTGTAACTTTACTGTGAGGATAAACCAATGGAACCGACAAATAACAACAACAACGAGGAGCCGAAATTAACCCCAGGTATTTTGGAGAGCAGCGTTTTTATTTCATTTTGGACTTTTGGAAAGCATTCTAGTCTTGCTAGATAACAACAAAATAAGAGTCTTTGGTTTTCTTAATTTGAGAGATTTATAAGTTGTTGCATTTTATTTGTTTCTTAGACTGAGATTTATATTAATGTAGTTTTCTGATGATCGTATTCGACTGTGTTGAGTCTAATCTAACAGACATACGTGTCCAACAGCCGCTAGGGTTTAATCACAGATATAGGATCAGATCGAGGCCCTAAACATGTTGTGGTTAAACAAGGGAGTTTTTGAGTCACATAATAACATTGCATCTTTTGCATTGCATTTGCATTGCATTTTCAGAGCCTGTATATGACTTGAGACCAATGAGTGCTACATATGCTATATTGTTAAAGCTCCAACAATCATGTTACAGTGTCATAAAGTGTCACATGTTTGTGCAAATGCCTTATGCAAAGTAGAATTTTATAATAACAGAGTTGTATGTGGTCAAAAACATGCAAATTAAGTTTAAACTGTTTCCTCCACAGATACTAAACTCTAAAAAGCACAAAAAACACATTTTTTTTATTTTGTTGCTCCAGACTCTGGAGCAACAAAATAAAGTCGTTTAATTGTTTAAAAATGCATTAATACAAGAGTCTTTTTCTACTTGGACCCCTGTAATAAGCATGCCATGCAATTTTGAGGACTAGATTTGATGCAAGACAGCCTGTGTGTCTGTTATTGAACACTTATGCATTGTTTAAATGTGCTTTTTTGGTGCATTTTTTGATTTTGCATTTTGTCTTTTGATTGTTACAGACCCAGGAGGACAGAAGCATGATCAGACAGCAGGAGAGAAAGTGTTTGGGCAGCAGCTGAGTGAACCAGGGCGCTTTGCGTACGCTGGGTTATGTGGAGTGTCTTTGGGACAGCTGTTTCAAGGACCTGAGCAAAAGTAAAAAAAAAATATATATATATATATATATATATATATATATATATATATATATATATATATATATATATATATATATATATATATATATATATATATATAGTAATAATAAAAAGTTGATGTGCTGTTTGCTAATATACACTAGTATTAGAAGGCTTGGGTTGGTAAGAAAAAAGTATTTTATGCATGCCAAGGCTGCATCAAATATATAAAAAAAATACGGCAATAGCAGTAAAATTGTGAAATATTATTACAATTTAAAATAAGTGCGTTTTTTGTTAATGCATTTTGAAGGGTAATTGATTCTTGTGATGCAAAGCTGAATTTTCAGCATCATTATGTCAGTTTTTAGTGTCACATGATCTTTTATGATTCTTTGAGGAAAAAAAAATTTTTTTTTACAAATATATATATATATATTATTTTTTTTTTTTTTTATTTTTTTTTTTTTTTTTAAAGAATTCTTTTCTGCTCACCAAGCCTGCATTTATTTGATCCAAAATATAGCAACATCAGTAATATTGTGAAATATTTTTACTATTTAAAATTGCTTTTTATGAGAATATATTTTAAAATGTAATTTATTCCTGTGATTCAAAGCTGAATTTTCAGCATATATCTAAAAATAAAAAAGCTTTACACGTTATACACTGTACTGTGTGTGTGTGTGTGTGTGTATATATATCTATTTATATCTATCTATAATTTCTCTTTCTCTCTCTCTCTCTCTCTCTCTCTCTATATATATATATATATATATGTATATATGTATATATGGTAATGTTATCTATATTTTTGGGAAAGAAATGATAAAAATGAATGCTTTTATTTAGCAAGGATGCTTTAAATTGATCAAAAGTGATGATACACATTTATAATGGTACAAAAGATTTCAGATAAATGCTGAAATTAACTTTCTATTCATCACAGAAACCTGATTTTTTTACTCCGCTTTGTTAAACTTAATAATAATAATAATAATAATAAAATTATAATAATATTAGAATGATTTCTGAAGGATCATGTGACTGGAGTAATGATGCTAAAACTCAGCTTTGAAATCACAGGAATAAATTACATTTTAAAATATATTCAAATAGAAAGCAGTTATTTTAAATAGTAAAAATATTTTACATTTGTGACCCTGGACGACAAAACCAGTCTTAAGTTGCATTAGTATTTTTGCGGTAATAGCCAAAAAATACATTGTATGGGTCAAAATTATCGATTTTACTTTTATGCTTAAAATCATTAGGATATTAAGTAAAGATCATGTTCCATGAAGATATTTTGCAAATTTCCTACTGTAAATATACCAAAACTTAATTTTTCATTAGTAATATGCATTGCTAAGAACTTCATTTGGACAACTTTAAAGGCGATTTTCTCAATATTTAGATTTTGTTGCACCCTCAGATTGCAGATTTTCAAATAGTTGTATCTCAGCCAAATATTGTCATATCCTAACAAACCATACATCAGTGGAAAGTTTAGATGATGTATAAATCTCAATTTTGAAAAATTGACACTTAAGACTGGTTTTGTGGTCCAGGGTCACATTTTTGCTGTACTTTGGAGCAAATAAATGCAGGCTTGGTGAGCGGAAGAGACTCAAAAATTGACTGGTAGTGTAAATGTCTTTGCTGAATAATAATATTTAATTTCTTAGGGCGTTTTTTCTGAGTGATTTGGGTTTGTGAAACTTCACTTGATGTTTTTGCAATGCAGAAGGTTTCGTGAGACGTATCTGCAGGGTCTCGTTCAGTGGCTGAATCTCGATGAGTCGGTCATGCCGGTTATGCAAGCGTTCCTGGCAGGGCTCGGGTTCGAAGGCACTGACACCTTCCAGTCCATCTTGCATGCGGAGCCGCTGCTCAGAGCCGGAGCTTTACCCATCACTCAGGTGCGAGTGTGACATTAACCCAGCCGGACCATTGCATTAACATATAGATGCTCGCGCAGCTCGGCTCTTTCAAACAATGCTCATTGTTCTCTTTTGTTTTTCAGGACCTTGTGTCATTCTCTGTCAAAGACGGTGAGCTGTTGTTTCACATTTAATTCGCTGATCTATTTTGCTTCTGCATGCATAAAAATGAGCAAGTTATTATGTAAAATAATAAATAATGCAATTCAAGCTCATATACAAGCTAATAATACTAATAATATTTTAGCTGCAAATCAGAATATTAGATTGATTTCTGAAGGATTGTGTGACTGGAGTGTTTCTAAAAATGGTTTTAAAATCACAGAAATAAATTGCATTTCAAAATGTATTAAAATAGAAAACAGTCATTTTACATAATAAAAATATTTGAGCTGTACTTTGGATCAAAAAAAAACCTTGGAGGTTACAAAGGCTTTTTATTTCAGATAAATGCTGATCTTTGGGTTTTATAAAAATAAAGGTGATGCAATGCTTCTAAAATAGTCTTTATTTTCTGTATATATCATAATTAGCAAGTTACTAGCATGTTGATAGCATGATTAAACATGATTAGCAAGTTAACATGTTTCTCATGTTTCTAGCATGATTAACAAGTTGCTAGCATGTTTCTAGCATGGTTAGCAAGTTGCTAGTATGTTTATAGCATGATTAGCAAGTTACTAATATGTTGCTAGCATGAATATCATGATTAACAAGTTATTAGAATAATTCTAGCATGATTGGCAAGTTACTAGCATGTTGTTAGCATTATTAGCAAGTTACGAGGAAGTTACTAGCATGTTTCTAGCATGATTAGCAAGTTACTAGCATGTTTCCAGCATGGTTAGCAAGTTGCTAGTACGTTTATAGCATGATTAGCAAGTTACTAATATGTTGCTAGCATGACTCTATCATGATTAACAAGTTATTAGATTAATTCTAGCATGATTGGCAAGTTACTAGCATGTTGTTCGCATTATTAGCAAGTTACAAGGAAGTTACTAGCATGTTTCTAGCATGATTAGCAAGTTACTAGCATGACTCTAGCATGATTAACAAGTTATTAGAATAATTTTAGCATGATTAGCAAGCTACTAGCATGTTAACATGATTAGCAAGGTACTAGGAAGTTACTAGCATGTTTCTAGCATGATTAACAAGTTACTAGCATGTTGTTAGCATTATTCTAGTATGATTAGCAAGTTATTAGCATGTTGTTATCATGATTAGAAAGTTACTAGCATGACTCTAGCATGATTAACAAGTTATTAGAATAATTTTAGCATGATTAGCAAGCTACTAGCATGTTGTTAGCATAAGTTACTAACATGTTGTTAGCATAAGTTACAACATGTTGTTAGCATAAGTTACAGCATGTTGTTAGTATGATTAGCATGTTACTAGCATGTTGTTAGCATAAGTTACTAACATGTTGTTAGCATAAGTTACAACATGTTGTTAGCATAAGTTACAGCATGTTGTTAGTATGATTAGCATGTTACTAGCATGTTGTTAGCATAAGTTACTAGCATGTTGTTAGCATGATTAGCATGTTACTAGCATGTTGTTAGCATAATAAGTTACTAGCATGTTGTTAGCATGATTAGCATGTTGTTAGCATAAGTTACTAGCATGTTGTTAGCATTAGCATGTTATTAACATGTTGTTAGCATGTTACTTGCATGTTGTTAGCATTATTAGCATGTTACTAGCATGTTGTTACCTTAATTATAAGTTACTAGCGTCGTGTTAGCATGATTCTAAGATGATTAGCTACTATGCAAGATAATTTTTTCTTTTGATTTCTTTGTTAAAGCATGAAGTGGACATTTTCTGCTCTTGTTCCAGTCTTGTTTTCCATGTAATGTCCATTATTTCCGCTTGTTCTCCTGAAGGACATTACGACGCCAGAGCTCGAGTTCTGATCCGCCATGTGAGCTGTCTTCTGCGAGTGACCCAACAGCAGCTGGAGGATTTTGAAGAGACTCTCGGAGAGAAATTGAGAGAAGCGGGAGAGGAGAGCGAGTGAGTGAAACTTCCTCCGGTCATCAGCTGCTGCCTCTTTATGGGGGTTTGGGGTTTTATCAACACGCCTCTGAGAAACACGCAGCGGTTTGCTGTCGGATGGATCATTTACAGGAGATTATTTCCACAAGGCCTGCAGATTCACAAAGAAAAGTCAATGCAAATCACACAGAAATACAGAGGCACAATCAATATCAGTGAAATCAAGAGCTATAATCATTTTGACGGGGAGCAAGCTTCAATCCACTGATTATTATTATTATTTTTTTATGTTTTCTGCCGCATGATGTGGAGCGCGCACGGCCGTGAGTATTTTGTCTGTATGCAGTCTAGGTCAAGGTTTTTCCTTTCAGTTCAGCGCTTTCATTTTAGTTTTAGTTTCTAATAGAATCCTGTTGACAATGAGCAAGCCCTCTGAGCTCTCAGCAGCTCCAGCGCGAGCGGGTTCTCAATCGCATTGACATTCTCTCAACAGAGAAGAGTCATCAAGGAGGCAGAGGAAAGAGAGGGGTCGTAAATTGCGCCGGTACCTGCTCATCGGACTCGCCACTGTGGGTGGAGGGACGGTAATTGGTGAGTCTAAATGCCGCAGGACGTTTGTTTTAAACTGCATAGGTCTCCTCTAGCGGAATGTCAATGAAAAGGCTATGAAAACAAGCAGAAAGCCTGTATTTTTTTTTTGTTGTTGATCTTAAATTTATTATTTTATAAAAATTAAGCCTTTCATGCTTTTTATTTAATTTTTTTTAGTTTGATATTACAATTAAAATACATAAAAAAAAAAAAAAAAAAAAAAAATATATATATATATATATATATATATATATATATAATATAAATGTCTATAAAAATTTGTTTAAATATATATCTATTTAATTTATATTTAACAACTCTCATTACAGTAATGCACACACATACATATGTATATGTGTGTGTGTACACAGGTTTCACTATTATTTATTTAAATTTTTAATTAATTTATAACTTAAACTTTTATATATATATATATATATATATATACAGTATAAAAATGGGTTGATTAAAGTACAACAAATGTTTTGTGTGTTGTAGTAATGATAATTTAAAAGGAGATATGCTTAATTTTATTTTTAAAAAAATTATAAACAATATAAAAACTATTTTTTCTTTAGGCTAAACAAATATTTTAGTTATATATGAATTATTATTATTATTATTATTATTATTATTATTATTATATTTATTTAAATTAAACGTATTTATTTATCGTTATTTAAATAAACCTAGATGTTTCATTTGTGATTTTATTATTAATTATTATTATTGTTATTATTTATTTATAATATATATATATATATAATATTATTATTATTATTATTATTATTATTATTATTATAATTTACCAGCTTTCATTACTGTAATGCATCTGGATGTTTTATTTGTGATTAAAGGTTGACATATAGTCCAACAAATTCTACCATAATATATAAATAATTTAAAATAGTTTTTGTGTGTTATGGTAATGATAATTTGAAGGGTGATTTGCTTCATTACATAATTTATAAATAATTTTAAATAATCATGATTTAAGAAATCTTTACTCTAAACATGATTATTGTATTTATATTATTATATTTTAATATTTTCATAATTTATTTTGATTATTAAATTACTTAAAATGTTTTATCTTTTAGTTCTTTCTCTGAAATATGACTAGAACATGTTCAGGACTGGTTTCATGAGATTTGGCTTCATTTATCTGGTGTTAATGATAATGTGTGTGTATTTATCAGGTGTTACAGGAGGGTTGGCAGCTCCTCTGGTGGCTGCTGGGGCAGGAGCGGTGCTGGGAGCCGGTGGAGCCGCTGTGCTGGGATCAGCCACTGGCATCGCCATCATGGCCTCCTTGTTTGGCGCCGCAGGGGCCGGGTTAACAGGTGAACTAGAAGGAGCTTGTTTATGCAGATAATAATAATAACAACAACAGTGATAATAACTAGATAAAAAAAGTTTGTCAAGATAAACTTTAAGTTGGCTTGAGAAAACTTAAAACCACAAAGTTTTAAGTTTAAAAAGTTTTAATTGTTTTGAGTTTGACGGTTTTCAGACTGAAATACTTTGAAGTTTAAAATGGTTTTAAAAGCTTAAAAGATAGACAGATAGATAAGACAGATAGATAGATGGATAGATAGATAGATCAAGAAACAGAGATAGCAAGTTACTAGCATGATTAGCATATTGTTAGCATGTTAGCATGATTAGCATGTCACTAGTATGATGTTGGCATAATTAGCAAGTGACTAGCATGATTACCGTGTTGTTAACATGAATAGAAAGTTACTAGCATGTTTGCTAGCATGATTAGCATATTGTTAGCATGATTAGCATGTCATTAGTATGATGTTGGCATTATTAGCAAGTGACTAGCATGATTACCGTGTTGTTAACATGAATAGAAAGTTACTAGCATGTTTGCTAGCATGATTAGCATATTGTTAGCATGATTAGCATGTCATTAGTATGATGTTGGCATAATTAGCAAGTTACTAGCAGGATTACCATGTTGTTAGCATGAATAGTTACTAGCATGTTTGCTAGCATGATTGGCATATTGTTAGCATGTTGCTAGCATGATTAGCATGTCACTAGTATGATGTTGGTGTAATTAGCAAGTTGCTAGCATGATTACCATGTTATTAGCATGAATATAAAGTTACTATCATGTTTGCTAGCATGATTGGCATATTGTTAGCATGTTGCTAGCATGATTAGCATGTCACTAGTATGATGTTGGTGTAATTAGCAAGTTACTAACATGATTACAATGTTGTTAGCATGAATAGAAAGTTGCTAGCATGTTTCCCAGCGTGATTAGCATATTGTTAGCATTTTGCTAGCATGATTAGCATGTCACTAGTATGATGTTGGCATTATTAGCAAGTTACTAGCAGGATTACCATGTTGTTAGCATGAATAGTTACTAGCATGTTTGCTAGCATGATTGGCATATTGTTAGCATGTTGCTAGCATGATTAGCATGTCACTAGTATGATGTTGGCATAATTAGCAAGTTACTAGCAGGATTACCATGTTGTTAGCATGAATAGTTACTAGCATGTTTGCTAGCATGATTGGCATATTGTTAGCATGTTGCTAGCATGATTAGCATGTCACTAGTATGATGTTGGTGTAATTAGCAAGTTGCTAGCATGATTACCATGTTATTAGCATGAATATAAAGTTACTAGCATGTTTGCTAGCATGATTGGCATATTGTTAGCATGTTGCTAGCATGATTAGCATGTCACTAGTATGATGTTGGTGTAATTAGCAAGTTGCTAGCATGATTACCATGTTATTAGCATGAATATAAAGTTACTAGCATGTTTGCTAGCATGATTAGCATATTGTTACCATGTTGTTAGCATGATTATCATGTCACTAGTATGATGTTGGCATAATTAGCAAGTTACTAACATGATTACAATGTTGTTAGCATGAATAGAAAGTTGCTAGCATGTTTCCCAGCGTGATTAGCATATTGTTAGCATTTTGCTAGCATGATTAGCATGTCACTAGTATGATGTTGGCATTATTAAGTTACTAGCATGATTACCATGTTGTTAGCATGAATAGAAAGTTACTAGCATGTTTTAGCATGCTTAGCAATTTGCTAGCATGTTTCTAATGTTTCTAGCATGATTCTAGCATGATTAGCAATTTATTAACAAGAATATAGCATGATTAGCAAGTACCTAGCATGTTAGCTTGATTAGCAAGTTATTAGAATGATTCAAGCATGATTAGCAAGTACCTAGCATGTTAGCTTGATTGGCAAGTTATTAGAATGTTTCTAGCATGATTAGCAAATACCTAGCATGTTAGCTTGATTGGCAAGTTATTAGCATGTTTCTAGCATGATTAGCAAGTACCTAGCATGTTAGCTTGATTAGCAAATGTTTATAGTATGTTGTTAATATGATTAGCAAGTTGCTAGTATGTTTCTATGATCATTAGCAAGTTGCTAGCATGTTTATAGCACGATTAACAAGTAACTAATTTGTTAGCATGATTCTAGTATATTAACAAGTTATTAACATGAATCTAACATGATTAGCAAGTTATTAGCATGTTGTTAGCATGATTCTAGCATGATTGTCAAGTTATTAGCATGATTAGCTAGTTACTAGCATGTTGCTAGCATGATTAGCATTTTGTTAGCATGATTAGCAGTTTAAATGAATAGTCTTGGCTCATTTGAACATTCCCTCAATGTAAATCTATAGGATTTTTTCCATTTTTAATCATTATTTTCAGGAAAATCGTAAGTCCCATCAGTTAGAAAAGATACAGCAACTATCAGATTAGTCTGAAGATCTGAGTTTGGAGTTTGTAGAGTTAAAGCCCTCGGAGGAGTAACGTTTGGAAATGTTAGTCTCAGAAGAAGAATAAGTTTCAACAGCAGGTCAGTAGGTTGTAAGGAAGCTTTCTCAAGCCAACTTAATAATAGCAGTTGTTATTGTTAAATGAGCAGTTTGTTGAACTTTAGTGTACTTTTTCATTTGTGTACATGGTAAAAATCATCATATAGCCTCTCGTGGCTTATTTATTTACTACTTTAACTCACCATCAGTGCAGTGCTGCTGTATAAGGTTCTGTTCTTCTCGAGGGCAAGAGATTTATATAATTTCTCGCACAATTCTTGCAACCAAAAGGGTCACCGTTTTGAATCACTAGGCTGCTTTACAAGATTGATAGTTGAGCAGATGAATTATCAGATTGACCGCGATGATAAAGTTACAGTCCTTTTTCTGCTTCCAATAGAGTTTTATAAAATCCTGCTGCCATTCAAAGTGAATTGAGCTCAAGGTTATTGGACCTGCTTAGTGCTTCTTCAGATGCAGTTAGTGTGTGCATCTGCTGCTCTTTATTTCTGTTTGCAGATCAATCCTTCTTTATTTATTTATAAAGATAACACAGGGTATATTTACTTGTTTGTTTTTTCAGGCTATAAAATGAACAAGCGTGTCGGCGCTATAGAAGAGTTCGAGTTTCTTCCGATGAGCTCTGGAAAGCATCTTCATCTCACTATAGCTGTGACAGGCTGGCTTTGCAGTGGAAAATACAGTAAGCACCACATTTGTGACCTTGGACACAAAATTATTTCTCTTTTATGCCAAAAATCATTAGGATATTAAGTAAAGATCATGTTTCATGGAGATATTTGGTAAATTCCAAACCATAAATATATCAAAAATTAGTAATATGCATTACTAAGAACTTCATTTGCACAAATTAAAAAAGCTGTTTTTTTTTGTTTTGTTTTTTTGCACTCTCAGATTCTAGATTTTTAAATAGTTGTATCTCCAAATATTGTACTATCCTAACAAACCATACATCAGTGGAAAGCATATTTATCATACTAGCTTTTTAATTTAAGTTTTCATGATGTATAAATCCAGGGTCACATATTATATCTCCATTAAAATTGCATTTTTTTAGTTACTAACGCTTTTGTATTAGTGCTTAAAAAAACTTTTTTTTTTTTTTATCTATATGACATTTGTTACTTTTTTAAAAAGAATAGTTCACCTAAAAATGAAAATTGGCTGAATATTTACTCATCCAAGATGGAGATGACTTTTTCTTCATCAGAACAGATTTTGAGAAAAGTAGCATTGCATCACTTGCTCAGCAGTGAATGGGTGCCGTCAGAAGGAGAGTTTGTAAGAAACAAATCCATCTTAAACTGTTGCTTCAAGTAAAACAAACCCGAAAGCAAAAACTCTTTCATTTTGTAATGCGCAAAGATGCATTTCTCTCTAAAGGTGTGTCCAAAGAGGAGATGCTCAGCAGTGAATGGGTGCCGTCAAAATGGGAGTTTGTAAGAAACAAATCCATCTTAAACCATTACTTCAAATAAAACAAACCGAAAACAAAAACTCTTTCATTATGTAATGCGCAAAGATGCATTTCTCTCTAAAGGTGTGTCCAAAGAGGAGATGCTCACCAGTGAATGGGTGCCGTCAGAATGGGAGTTTGTAAGAAACAAATCCATCTTAAACCGTTGCTTCAAATAAAACAAACCGAAAACAAAAACTCTTTCATTATGTAATGCACAAAGATGCATTTCTCTCTAAAGGTGTGTCCAAAGAGGAGATGCTCACCAGTGAATGGGTGCCGTCAGAATGAGAGTTTGTAAGAAACAATTCCATCTTAAACCATTCCTTCAAATAAAACAAACCGAAAACAAAAACTCTTAAGCTCGACTGGAGTGCTGTGGATTACTTGTGGACTGTTGTGATGTTTTTATCAGCTGTTTGGACTCTCATTCTGA
The DNA here is from genome assembly GCA_033026305.1 of Cirrhinus molitorella. Lineage (NCBI taxonomy): Eukaryota > Metazoa > Chordata > Actinopteri > Cypriniformes > Cyprinidae > Cirrhinus > Cirrhinus molitorella. The sequence goes on along the minus strand of CM065132.1, from coordinate 537,698 downwards.
CGGCACCCATTCACTGCAGCAAGTGATGTAATGCTACATTTCTGCAAATCTGTTCTTCTGATGAAGAAAAAATGAACAGGAGCGCTTCACAAAAATGAAACGAAACTCAGTGAATACATGCCTCACAGATATGATAAATAAATGTATAAATGTATATGTATATATATATTATATATATATATATATATATATATATATATATATATATATACATTATCAGTCAAACATTTAATGTTTTTAAAGAAGATTCTTCTGCTTATCAAGGCTGTTTTCACTTGATCAAAAATGCAGATAAAAATGTAATATTGTGAAATATTATTAGGATGTAAATCAATGTTTTTCTATATTAATATACATTCAAATGTAATTTATATCTGTAATTAAAGTTGAATTACTCCAGTCTTTAGTGTCACATGATCCTTCAGAAATTATTCTAATATACTGATTTATTATCAGAGCTGGAAATAAGTTTTTTGGAACATCTGATACTTTCTTCAGGATTATTGACCAATAAAAGGTTAAAAAAGAGCAGCATTTATTTAAAATAGAAAGGTTTTCTAACAATATACACTACTGTTTGGGGTCAGTACATTTTTATTCTCTCTTTTTTTTGAAAGAAATTAATACTTTTATTCACCAAGGATGTGTTAAATTAATAAAAAGTGATCGCATAGATTCACATTGTTAGAAAAGATTTTTATTTTGAAAAAATGCTGTTCTTTTTAACTTGTTTTTCATCAAAGAATCCTGAAAAAACAATCACAGGTTGCAAAAAAATATTTGATAATTCTAATAATAAATCAGTATATTAGAGTGATTTCTGAAGGATCATGTGACACTGAAGACTGGAGTAACAGCTGATGAAAATTCAGCTTTGCATCACAGAAATAAATTAGATTTTAAAGTATATTCAAATAAAAACCATTGTTTTATATTGTAATAACATTTTGCAATATTACAGTTTTTTTTCAGTATTTTTGATCAAATAAATGCAGCCTTGATGAGCAGAAGAGACTTCTTTAACAAAACATTAAATGAGAGGGTGTGTCCAAACTTTTGACTGCTCTATATATAATATATATATATATATATATATATATATATATATTATATATAAATTTTTACTTAACAAAATAAATCAAAAACAAAAACTCTTTCATAATGTAATCCGCAAAGATGCATTTCTCTCTAAAGGCGCGTCAAAGAGGAAATTGCGAGTCAGGATCTTTGACTCAGAATACACTAGTTTATTAATAAATAATTCAAATATCTCCTTACTATTCATCATCGAAATATTAGAAGAAACATCTCAATATCGGGGTGTTTCCGAAGCTAACTCTGGTTTTCAGAAACATTTCAATGTTTGTTTGTTTTTTTTTGTCCCTAATCACAATCCTTTGCAACAATTTAATGAACAATGTGCGTAAAAAATATATGTCAAAGACATAAAACAGACAATTAATCGACATAATCGCAGTTATTTCTTAGACAATTCATCGTTCATAATCATGACAGTCCTAAGTGAGTTCATATTCAGCAAATGTTAATTTTTGGGTGAACTATTCCTTTAATGAAATAGGACCCATGAAATACTGTTCACACTACGGTTCAGATTCTCTTGTCCATCTTAGGTTCATTTCAGGCTCCCTGGTCGAGTCTAGGAGCGTGTGGTGAGCAGTACTGTCTGAAATGGGAGTCGCGTTATTTATTGGACCTGGGCTCTATTCTGGACTCATTGTGGGATGGTCTTGTTAGCGTCGTGGCTCAGGAGGCCCTCAAATACACAGTGCTCTCAGGTCTGCTTTATTATGCCAATACTGTTAGAGGAAAATAGAAAGTCTTTTGTGTTTTTATCTCGTTTATATAAATGTTGAAGTGTGCAGTCATAAGTATTCACTTTATCTTAAATTTCGTCTCAGCAGTGATGTGTCTAATATATAGAAGTGTCTATAATTGTGGAGTTTCTGCTTTGTATTTTCTGCAGCTCACTTTCTGTTTTACTCACAAAACCGAAAAAAGCAAACGTTTTTAAAGTACAATGTTAAGAAAACAGAATATTACAAAGAATACACATAAAAAACATTCAAATAAATTACAAAAATTACAAAAAATATTAGCAAATCAGTATATTAGAATGATTTCTGAAGGGTTATTTGGCACTGAAGACTGGAGACAATTCAGCTTTGCATTACAGGAATAAATCACATTTTAAAGTATATTAAATTAGAAAACTCTTAAATTTTTACTGTATTTTTACTGCAGTTTATAAGTTGCGATTTTTAATGTTTTTAAAGAAGCCTTTTCTGCTCATCAGGGCTTGCATTTGATTTGATTTGATTAAAAATACTGACAAAAACATTAATATTGTGAAATATTTTTTTTTATTAAAATTTAAATTTAAAATGGTGTTTTTCTATTTTACTATATTTTAAAATCATTTTTTTCTGTGAATAAATTTTCAGCATCATTACTCCAGTCTACTTCCAGTGTCACATGATCTGATGCAAGGTGATTTATTATTAATGTTGAAAACCGTTGCGCTGTTTAATTTTTTTTTTTTTCGGAACCTGTCATGCTTTTTTTAGGATTCTTTGATTAATAAAACGTTAAAAAGAACAGCATTTATTTAAATAGAAATCTTTTGTAACAATATTACGCTATCGTTCAAAGCTTTCTTTCTTTCTTTTAAGGAAATCAATACTTTTACTCAGCAAGGATGTGTTAAATTGATTTTAAATTTATATTTATTGTTAGAAAAGCTTTCTATTTTGAATAAATGCTGTTCTTTTTAACATTTTATTCATCAAAGAATGCTAAAACAACTATAAATCAGCATATTAGAATGATTTCTGAAGGATCATGTGGCAAATAAATCACATTTTAAAGTATATTAAGTTCGAAAATGTATTAAAATTGTAATACTATTTCATAATTTTTACTGTATTTTTACTGCAGAAAAAAAACAGTAATATTGTGAAATATTTTTGTTATTAAAATTTAAATTTAAAATAGTGGTTTTCTATTTTACTATATCTTTACATATATATATATATATATATATAATATTTGCTGACTTATTATTAATGTTGAAAACTGTTGTGCTGTTTAATATTTTTTTGGAACCTGTGATACTTTTTTCAGGATTCTTTGATGAATAAAACGTTAAAAAAACAGCATTTATTTAAAAATTATTTGAAAGAAATTAATACTTTTATTCAGCAAGGATGTGTTAAATTGATCTAAAAAGTGATAGTAAAGACTTATATTGTTAGAAAAGCTTTCTATTTTGAATAAATGCTGTTCTTTTAACATTTTATTCATCAAAGAATGCTGAACAAGTATATTAGAATAAATTCTGGAAGATTATTTGACGCTGAAGACTGGAGTAATTATGCTGAAAATTTAACTTTGCATCACAGGAATAAATTCAGTTTTAAAATGTATTAAAATAGAAAACCACTGTTTTAAATTGTGACAATATTTCACAATATTACAGTTTTTTTTTTCTGTATTTTTAATCAAATAAAAGCTTCCTTGATGAGCAGAAGAAACTTCTTTAAAGGGTTTTTTTCAGGGTTTCCACGGCTCATGGAATTTCTGGAATGTCATGGAATTTTAAAAGGTCTATTCCAGACATTAAGAGTCAGGGAATTGTATATTTATTTTGTCCACGTCATGGAATATCAGGGATTATTGTTTGTTGCTTTCAATTTTTTGTTTCCATTAATCAGAATGTAAATTTTCTATATCATATTTTGTTGTATTGCATTGTTTCACGGATTTTGCAAATTGTTATGGTTATGAAAGCATAAAAAACATAAATTTTTGTAGAAATAGTATAGAAAAATTTAATGTGTATATGCAAAAAAAAAAAGTAAGAAAAAAGAAAGTAGTGTATATATATACACACACATACACATATACACGCAAGTTTGGAAACACCCTCTCTTTTAATGTTTTTAAAGAAGTTTCTTCTGCTTATCAAGGCTGTTTTCACTTGATCAAAAATACAGAAAAAAAACAGTAATATTGTGAAATATTATTACGATGTAAATCAATGTTTTTCTGTATTAATGTACTTTAAAATGTAATTTATATCCGCCATTAAAGTTGAATTACTCCAGTCTTCAGTGTCATAAGATCCTTTAAAAATCATTCTAATATTCTGATTTATTATCAGAGCTGGAAACTATTTTTTTTTTTTTTTGGAACCTGTGATACTTTTTTTTTCAGCATTTTTTGATCGATTAAAGGCTAAAAAAAACAGCATTTGTTTAAAATAGAAAGGTTTTCTAACAATATACACTCAAAAAAAAAAAAATAAATAAATAAATATATATATATATATATATATATATATATATATATATATATATAATTTTTTTTTTTAGTATTTAGTTTGCCCCCGAACTTATTTTAAATCATGTTTTAAGCTGCCTCAAAATGGTACCATCATAAAAGAATGTTTTAATTGTCATGCATTTGCTTGGAGGTGTCCAGAATGTCTGCATTGCTCATTGTCTGTGTTCAGGCATAGTAACGGCTCTGACGTGGCCTGCCTCTCTGCTGGCTGTGGCCAGTGTGATCGACAACCCCTGGGGAGTGTGCCTGAGCCGCTCAGCCGAAGTGGGAAAACACCTGGCTCAGGTGCTCCGGAGCCGACAGCAGGTCAGAGTCAAGCGGAGTCATGCAACACATGCACTTCTTCCAGATTCTCTTTAGCCTTTGACGATTTCAGCTCAGTGCGGCTCGTTTTATTCGGTTGCCGCTATTTATATGTGACCCTGGACCGCAAAACCAGTCATAAGGGTCCGTTTTAGGAAATTGAGATTTATGTGACATCCGAAAGCTGAATAAATGAGCTTTCCACTGATGCATGGATTGCTATAATATGGCAATGTTTGGCTGAGATACAACTATTTGAAAATCTGTAATCTGAGGGTGCAAAAAATCAAAATATTGAGAAAATCGCCTTTAAAGTTGTGCAAATGATCTTCTAGCAATGCATATTCCTTATAAAAAAAATAGTTTTGATTCATTTATGGTAGGAAATGTACAAAATATTTTCATGGAACATGAACTTAATATCTTAATGATTTTCGGCATTAAAGAAAAATCAATAATTTTAACCCATGCAATGTATTTTTGGCTATTGCTATAATCAGGGTGCGATTTGTGAGAAAAGCAGAGGGGGGATG
>CM065132.1:485000-527500 GCA_033026305.1 Cirrhinus molitorella | reverse complement strand
AGCATCGTTGAAAATATTATACATGCGTTGTATAATGTATAAGTAAAACGTTGAAATATTTTTACTATTTTGCTTTTATCGCTTCGTTTTCGTCAGTGAAAAAAAAGGCCTTGACGAGAATTATTGACCAATGAAATTAACACTGCTTTAAATTGATCAAAAGTGATAATAAAGACATTTATAATGTTACCAAAGATGTTTATTTCAGAAAAATGCTCTTAAGTTCTACGGCAAAAAGTACCGCAAAAACTGCAAAATGTTGAAATATTTTTACTATTTTGCTTTTATCGTTTCATTTTCATCTGTGGAAAAAAAAAAGGCCTTGACGCAAATTATTCACTAACTAAATTAACACTGCTTTAAATTGATCAAAGTGATAATAAAGACATTTATAATGTTACCAAAGATTTTTATTTCAGAAAAAAAAAACTCTTAAGTTCTTTTGAAATTTGTATTCATCAAAGAAACTTTTTAAGTAGAAAAAAATTCTACTTGGCCGTTTTCAACATCATCATAATAATAAAAAATGAATTTCTTCTTAATGTTGAAAACATTTGTTGCTTAATATTTTTGTGGAAACTGTCCAAAAGTCTTTTTTTTTTAATGTTTTTTTTTTTTTTTTAAGACTTCTCTTCTGCTCCGGAGTACAGCAAAAACAGCAAAATGTTGAAATATTTTTACTATTTCGCTTTTATCGCTTAGATTTCGTCTGTGAAAAAAAAGGCCTTGATGAAAATTATTGACCAATGAAATTAACACTGCTTTAAATTGATCAAAAGTGATAATAAAGACATTTATAATGTTACCAAAGATTTTTATTTCAGAAAAATGCTCTTAAGTTCTACGGCAAAAAGTACCGCAAAAACTGCAAAATGTTGAAATATTTTTACTATTTTGCTTTTATCTTGAAATATTTTTATTTCTGAAAAAAGCTCTTAAGTTCTTTTGAAATTTCAAAAAATTCAACATCATAATAATAATAAAAAATGTATTTCTTCTTAACAATGTTGAAAACTGTTTTTGTTGCCTAATATTTGTCCAAAAGTCATTTTTTTTTTTTTTTAAAGACGTCTCTTCTGCTCCAGAGTACAGCAAAAACAGCAAAATGTTGAAATATTTTTACTATTTTGCTTTTATCGCTTTCGTCTGTGAAAAAAAAAAAGGCCTTGACGAGAATTATTCACAGACGAAATTAACACTGCTTTAAATTGAGGTACCCTAGCAACTGCATAGCAACACCCTAGCAACCGCCCCAGGTACCCTAGCAACACCCTAGCAACCACTACGGGTACCCCAGCAAACCACATAGCAATGCCCTAGCAACCACTACGGGTACCCTAGCAACCACATAGCAATGCCCTAGCAACCGCCCCAGGTACCCTAGCAACCACATAGCAACACCCTAGCAACCACCCCGAATACCCTAGCAACCGCATAGCAACACCCTAGCAACCACATAGCAACACCCTAGCAACCACCCTGAAAACCCTAGCAACCGCATAGCAACACCCTAGCAACCACATAGCAACACCCTAGCAACCGCATAGCAATGCCCTAGCAACCACATAGCAATGCCCTAGCAACCACCCCAGGTACCCTAGCAACAGCCCTAGCAATCGCATGGAAACACTCTGAGAGCCTAGCATTTATCTACTGATCTGTCTATATTAAACCTTAAGCTTTTAAATCTACTTTAAACTTCAAACTATTTCAGAATGAAAATCATCAAACTTTTTTAAACTTAAACCTTTCTATCTATCTATCTATCTATCGCCTTCAAAACATTCATGCTTTAAAACTACTGTAAACTTAAAACTATTTCAGACAGAAAACCGTCAACACTTTTAAAACTTTCTGGTCAGGCTTTCTCAAGCCAACCTAAAGTTTGTCTTGGCAAACTTTGTCTAGTTGTTTATTAAAAAGTACCACGGTCTCTTCATGTCAACTGCAAACAAACCTGGAGATTACATGTATTGATTAACTCATCATTACACTAACATGTTTGTAAATCTGTTTCTTTGTGTTTTTGCTGGTTTAGAGGGGATTGGCTTCTTGGATTCCTGTACCGAAGTTCATCTGTCAGGATGTCTGTTGCTGGGCTCCAGCCAATTAACTCACAAGACCGCAAAATAATCAATGTGGATCTGTCATCAGTGGTAAGCAAATGCGTGTGTGCATTGATATTTCTGTTTTCAAGCGTTTAGACTCACTGTCTGGAACACAATGGCACGACATTATATCATCGCAAAGGCAAAGTTTAATTTCCTCCCAGTTGGCTGAAGTCATCTGAAGTTACTTTTTTTGGACAGAAATGATTTAATGCTTTTTGCAGAACACCCCCTGCCATCAATAGAAAGGGCATTGTTAAATTGTCACCCTCAAAAGACTACAATTACTGTAATTACTGACGCAGGAAGTGTCTCGTTGATATTCAAGTGGAGTGCTGTTAACTTATAAAAAAAAGGGAAAATTAGCTAAAAATGTGTCGTTTTATGCAACGCACAAATGCAAAAAAAATCACTTAAAATAATCCATTCATTGCAATGCCTTCTGTGTTGCACTGAGCAACAAATAGTGTGTAAATCACAACAGAGATTATCATGTGTGACATTCAGGGTTCCCACGCTTTGTGGAATTTCTGGAATAACATGGAACTTTATTCTATTCCAGTCATTGAAAGTCAGGGAATTATTTTTTTTCCAAGTGATGGAATATCAGGGATTTTAGTTTTTTTGCTTTAAATTTTAGATTGCATTTATCAACATGCAATTTTTCTATATCGTTTTTTTTTTTTTTTTTTGTACAGTTGTAAAGTTTTGTCTGTTTTTATGGTTCGGCTATTTTTCAGTGCCATTTATTCTCATTTTATTCTCTTCTCTTGAAAAGCAAAAACTATATGTGAAGAAATAAAAAACAAACTGAATGATGAACTTGATTACAAACAGAAAATCCTTCAGAGTGTTTAACCCCTGAAATCATAAAAAAACAAATTAATTTCTGTAGAAATAGTACAGAAAAAGCCGGTTTCCACCACTAAATAAAAAATAAAAAATGGTTATTGCAACTTATCTCACAATTCTGACTTATTTTCTCACATTTACATGATACAAACTCGCAATTCTGACTTTTTTTTTTTAATTTCTGGAATATCATGGAGCTTTATAAGGTCTGTTCCAGTCAGCGAAAGTCAGGGAATTAAATTATTTTTTGTTCTAAGTCATGGAATATCAGGGACTTTTGTTTCTTGCTTTAAATTTTTGATTCCATTTATCAACATGTAATTTTTCTATATGGTTTTTTATTATTATGTTTTTTGCATTTTTGCTTTTTTTTTTTTTTTAACAAGTTTTGCCTATTTTTATGGTTCGGCTATTTTTCAGTGCCATTTTATTCTCATTTTATTCTCTTCTCTTGAAAGACTGGGTGTGAAAAATAGATGATAGCAAAAACTATATGTGGAAAAAATAAAAAACTAACTGAATGATAAACTTGATTACAAACAGAAAATCCTTCAGATTGTTTAACCCCTGAAATCATAAAAAACAAATTAATTTCTGTAGAAATAGAACAGAAAAAGCCGGTTTCCGCTCCTAAATAAAAAATAAAAAACGGTTATTGCAACTTATCTCACAATTCTGACTTATTTTCTCACATTTGTGTGATATAAACTCGCAATTCTGACTTTTTTCTCTCAGAATTGTGCAACAAACATAGAGTTATAAAGTTAGAAATGAGTGTATATCTTACAATTCTGAGAATAAAAGTCAGAATTGCAAGATATGGAATTTCTGGAATATCATGGAGCTTTAAAAGGTCTATTCCAGTCATTGAAAGTCAGGGAATTTAATATTTTTTTCAGTCCAAGTCATGGAATATCAAGGATTTTTGTTTTTTACTTTAAATTTTAGATTCCATTTATCAACATGTAAATTTTCTATATCGTTTTTTTTTTTTTTTTTTTGCATTTTTGCCTATTTTTATGGTTCAGCTATTTTTCAGTGCCATTTTATTTCATTTTATTCTCTTCTCTTGAAAAGTAGATGATAGAAAAGCAAAAACTAAATGTGAAGAAATAAAAAACAAACTGAAGGATTTTATGTTTGTAATCAAGTTCATCATTCAGTGTTTAACTCCTGAAAACATAAAAATTAATTAATTTAAATTCATAAATTAATTTCTGTAGAAATGGTACAGAAAAAGCCAGTTTCCGCCACTAATTAAAAAATAAAAAAGGTTATTGCAACTTATCTCACAATTCTGACTTATTTTCTCACAATTGCATGATACAAACTCGCAATTCTGAGAAATAAAGTCAGAATTGTGCAATATAAACTCGCAATTGAGAACTAAGTCAGAATTGCGTGATATAAACTCACAATTCTGTGAACACATCAGTATTTTTTCTCCTCAGAAATGAGTTTATATCTTACAATTCTAAGAAAAAAAGTCAGAATTGTGAGATAAAAAGTCGCAATTGCAAGTTATAAAGTCAGAATTGCATGATATAAACTCACAATTCTGTGAATATATCAGTATTTTTTCTCCTCAGAAATGAATTTATATCATACAATTCTGAGAAAAAAAAAAAGTCAGAATTGCGAGTTTTATCTTTATCTTTTTTTATTTAGTGGCCGAAACGGGTTTCCATGGTTTTGTCCTAAAAGCGTCTGGAAACAAGTAAAAAAAGCTTGCAAATGGATGGATCTATTCATTATAGGTCATGGAAATTCAGCTTTTTAGTCACTGAAAGTCAGTGAAAGTCAGATAATTTGACATTCGGCTTAAAGTGGGAACCCTGGACATTGTAAACAAAGGATTGAATCTGAGATCTTCCTTAACTCACAGACACACAAATACAGGTTACATCAAACTGGACAGATGAAGAAATGCTTGTTTTTGTGAAAGCAGTAAAATGATTTTCATGTAAGGAATAATAACACAGCTTGGATAAATGTGGCAAGGTAATCAGTTCAAGAGCCCTGGTTATGCGCCTGCGATGTGAGGCATGTGAAGAATTGCACCTTCGTTTTGCCGTGTGAAGAAATGTTAACGAGCGACTAAATTTGCATTTCCTGAAATAAATACCAGCGCTTGTAAGAATGCACAATAATAGTGGTACAGTTTTGGGTTTATCAGGTTAATCACTGTTTAATGCAATGCTGCTATTTCAAAGCAGCTATTGTGAAAATACATTAAGTAGACCACAATATATCAGTCAAAGGGAGATTTTCAAAATTAAATCTGAAAAACACTGGCTGACCTAAGAAGAATTCATATGTGACCCTGGATCACAAAACCAGTCTTAAGTCGCTGGGGTATATTTGTAGCAATAGACAAAAATACATTGTATGGATCAAAATTATAGTTTTTTGTCTTCTATGCCAAAATCATTAAGTTATTAAGTAAAGATCATGTTCCATGAAGATATTTTGTACATTTGCTACCGTAAATATATCAAAACGTTATTTTTGATTAGTAATATGCATTGCTAAGAACTTCATTTGGACAACTTTAAAGGCGATTTTCTCAATATTTTGATTTTTTTTTTGCACCCTCAGATTCCAGATTTTCAAATAGTTGTATCTCAGCCAAATATTGTCCTATCATAACAAACCATACATTACTGGAAAGCTTATTTATTCAACTTTCAGATGGCGTATACATCTCAATTTGAAAAATTGACACATATGGCTGGTTTTGTGGTCCAGAGTCACATATGTATTTTCGGTCTTAGCTGTTTTTAAAGGTCAGTCAACAAGGTTAAAACCATTACAACCCCTTGAACAATGATGTCTATTGTATATTTCTAGTTGTGAATATAAACATTAAATATGGCTTCTACGCTTATGTGCATTATACATTGGTCTTTGTCTGTGCACAACGTTTTTAATATGTTCTTTTAGTCTGTTGCTAGGTGGTTACTTAATGGGCTAAATCAAAGGATTCCACTCTGATTCTTTGTATGTTGGTTCAAGCCTCTCTCTTTATAATATACACTACCAGTCAAAGGTTTTTGAATGGTAATTTTTTTTCTTCTGCGCACCAAGCCTGCATTTATTTGATCCAAAGTACAGCAAAAACTGTAAAATTTTGAAATGTTTTTGCTATTTAAAATAAGTGTTTTTGATTTGAATGTTTTAAAATGTAATGTATTCCTGTGATCAAAGCTACATTTTCAGCATTGAAAATTTCATTAGTTGAGTATTTTTTTTCAGGATTCTTTTTTTTCTTATTTATTTTTATTTATTAATATAAATTTATTAAACATATTATTATTATTATTATTATTATTATTATTATTATTATTATTATTATTATTATTATAATAATAATAATAATAATAATAAGAATAATAAATGTTTTTGAGCAGCAAATCAGGATATTAGAATGATTTCTGAAGGATCATGTGACTGGAGTAATGATGCTAAAAAAATCAGCTTTGAAATCACTGGAATAAATTACATTTTAAAATATATTCAAATAAAAACAGCCATTTTAAAATGGTACAAATATTTCAGAATTTTACAACCAAGGTGGGCATTTTGGAATAGCAACAGGGTGGACATTTTAGAATAATGACGGAGGACATTTTGGAATAACAACAGGGTGGACATTTTAGAATAACAACAGGGTGGACATTTTAGAATAATGACGTGGACGTTTTGGAATAACGACAGGGTGGACATTTTTGGAATAATTACGTGGACATTTTTGGAATAATGACGGTGGACGTTTTGGAATAACGACGGTAGACATTTTAGAATAATGACAGGGTGGACTTTTGGAATAGCAACAAGGTGGACATTTTTGGAATAATGACGTGGACATTTTTGGAATAACGATAGGATGGACATTTTAGAATAACAACAGGGTGGACTTTTGGCATAGCAACAGGGTGGGCATTTTAGAATAATGACGTGGATGTTTTGGAATAACGACAGGGTGGGCATTTTTGAATAATGACTCTACATTTTTGAATAATGACGGTGGACATTTTGGAATAACAACAGGGTGGACATTTTGGAATAACGACAGGGTGGACTTTTGGAATAACGACAGGGTGGACTTTTGGAATAATGACAGGGTGGACATTTTGGAATAGCAACAGGGTGGACATTTTAGATGACGTGGACGTTTTGGAATAACGACAGGGTGGACATTTTTGAATAATGACTGTACATTTTTGAATAATGACGGTGGACATTTTGGAATAACAACAGGGTGGGCATTTTAGAATAATGACGTGGATGTTTTGGAATAACGACAGGGTGGGCATTTTTGAATAATGACTGTACATTTTTGAATAATGACGGTGGACATTTTGGAATAACAACAGGGTGGACATTTTGGAATAACGACAGGGTGGACTTTTGGAATAACGACAGGGTGGACTTTTGGAATAACGACAGGGTGGACATTTTAGACTAGCAACAGGGTGGACATTTTAGATGACGTGGACGTTTTGGAATACGACAGGGTGGACATTTTTGAATAATGACGTGGACATTTTGGAATAATGACAGGGTGGACATTTTAGAATAACAACAGGGTGGACTTTTGGCATAGCAACAGGGTGGACATTTTAGAATATGACGTGGACGTTTTGGAATAACAACAGGGTGGACATTTTTAGAATAATGACAGGGTGGACATTTTGAATAATGACTGTGGACATTTTTGAATAATGACGGTGGACATTTTGGAATAACGACGGTGGATATTTTAGAATAATGGTGGACTTTTGGAATAGCAACAGGGTGGATATTTTAGATGACGTGGACGTTTTGGAATAATGACAAGGTGGACATTTTAGAATAACGACAGGGTGGACTTGGAATAGCAACAGGGTGGACATTTTTGGAATAATGACGTGGACATTTTTGGAATAACGACAGGGTGGACATTTTGGAATATGACGGTGGGCATTTTTGAATAACGACAGGGTGGACTTTTGGAATAGCAACAGGGTGGACATTTGTGGAATAATGACGTGGACATTTTTGGAATAATGACAGGGTGAACATTTTGGAATAATGACGGTGGGCATTTTTGAATAATGACTAGACATTTTGAAATAATGACAGGGTGGGCATTTTAGAATAACAACAGGGTGGACTTTTGGCATAGCAAAAGGGTGGACATTTTAGAATAATGACTGGACATTTTGGAATAACGACGGTGGGCATTTTGAAATAATGACAGGGTGGACATTTTGGAATAGCAACAGGGTGGACATTTTGGAATAACGACAGGGTGGACATTTTGGAATAGCAACAGGGTGGACATTTTAGATGACGTGGACGTTTTGGAATAACGACAGGGTGGACATTTTTGAATAATGACTGTACATTTTTGAATAATGACGGTGGACATTTTGGAATAACAACAGGGTGGGCATTTTAGAATAATGACGTGGATGTTTTGGAATAACGACAGGGTGGGCATTTTTGAATAATGACTACATTTTTGAATAATGACGGTGGACATTTTGGAATAACGACAGGGTGGACTTTTGGAATAACGACAGGGTGGACTTTTGGAATAACGACAGGGTGGACATTTTAGAATAGCAACAGGGTGGACATTTTAGATGACGTGGACGTTTTGGAATACGACAGGGTGGACATTTTTGAATAATGACGTGGACATTTTGGAATAATGACAGGGTGGACATTTTAGAATAACAACAGGGTGGACTTTTGGCATAGCAACAGGGTGGACATTTTAGAATATGACGTGGACATTTTTAGAATAATGACAGGGTGGACATTTTGAATAATGACTGTGGACATTTTTGAATAATGACGGTGGACATTTTGGAATAACGACAGGGTGGATATTTTAGAATAATGGTGGACTTTTGGAATAGCAACAGGGTGGATATTTTAGAGGACGTTTTGGAATAATGACAGGGTGGACATTTTAGAATAACGACAGGGTGGACTTGGAATAGCAACAGGGTGGACTTTTTGGAATATGACGGTGGGCATTTTTGAATAACGACAGGGTGGACTTTTGGAATAGCAACAGGGTGGACATTTTTGGAATAATGACGTGGACATTTTTGGAATAATGACAGGGTGAACATTTTGGAATAATGACGGTGGGCATTTTTGAATAATGACTAGACATTTTGAAATAATGACAGGGTGGGCATTTTAGAATAACAACAGGGTGGACTTTTGGCATAGCAAAAGGGTGGACATTTTAGAATAATGACTGGACATTTTGGAATAACGACGGTGGGCATTTTGAAATAATGACAGGGTGGACATTTTGGAATAGTGACTGGACATTTTGGAATAACGACAGGGTGGACATTTTTGGAATAACGACAGGGTGGGCATTTTGAAATAATGACAGGGTGGACATTTTAGAATAACAACAGGGTGGACTTTTGGCATAGCAAAAGGGTGGACATTTTAGAATAATGACGTGGACGTTTTGGAATAACGACAGGGTGGACATTTTGGAATTTTTGGAATAAAGACAGGGTGGGCATTTTGGAATAATGACCGGACATTTTGGAATAACGACAGGGTGGACATTTTGGAATAATGACGGTGGACATTTTGGAATAATGACAGGGTGGACATTTTAGAAAGACAACAGGGTGGACTTTTGGAATAGCAACAGGGTGGACATTTTGGAATAACGACAGGGTGGACATTTTAGAAAGACAACAGGGTGGACTTTTGGAATAGCAACAGGGTGGACATTTTGGAATAACGACAGGGTGGAGTTTATTCTGGAATAACAGCTTGTGCAGGCTTGGTAAGCAGAAGACACTTAAAAAAAAACAAAAAATCTTACTGTTCAAAACTGTTTGACTGGTAGTGTAAGTCTGTGGGAGTTTCTCCACTGATTTTATTGTCCATAAAATTTGAACACTTAAAATTTGAAAGCTCGATCTTTCTGAAAGGTTTGTAAGCACCACTAAAATTAGACTGAGGCATATCAGTGTAATGCATGGCAAACTCTGTGAAATTGTTAGGTAATGAAAAATATTTTCCACTCGCTTTATGAGAATGTTCTTTCCACCTCGTAGGTAAAAGGACACCTGGACTATATGCGTCAGATGGACACCATCCTAGTAGCAGTAGGGGTTCCCACCAGGGAAGAAACTGGAGGCATGAGTGGCAAACTACAGCTGGTACATTTATCTCAGGAAAAAACAGGCACTCCAGAATCAGCTGGTCAGAAGGGAGAGCCATCCATAGACTGTTCCGACCAGGACAACGCAGAAGCAAATGTAGATGAATATAAGAATGACTCTGAGAATGGTTGGGATATCCCTGATATATCTGATTTACTCGACTCCATCAGTGAATGTGATGGCGTCCTTGAGTCCTGTCAAAGGAACACACGTTCACCATGTGCTCTCGGAGTCGAGGATCATGTTGAACCATCTCAAGATCAGAGCAAAACAGATAAAGATGAAAGTGAAACAGACTGCGAGCACAAATCCTGGGACTGGGACGACACGAACTGGACTACTGAATGCACAAACACTGAAGCACGGGAACAAATAATAAATGGCAAACCTGCTTGTTCTGAGCCAAGAGGAATGAAATCATGACATTTCCATAATTCACAACCCACAGAATGTGGAGTCTAGATGGTAAACCTTGTTCCAAGACACTCCTGAGATTTGCAGTTTGCTGCTACTAAGATGAGGGTTAAGCCCAAAGCACTGTATACTGGACGAAGCCTTCAAGAACGCATTTAGGCGCAACATCAAATGGAGTACACTTTGAAAGGCTACGCGAACAAAATAAAGTATACTTTGGGCTTTAGGCGTAGTGTTGCTGTGGGATGCAAATAAACAGTGTTTGAATGTCATGTGTGAATCTCACAAGACTTTTAGCAGAAGAAAGGTTACCATCTAGACACCACCGTGAATAAAATTTAGCAATACAGTTGAAGTCAAAAGTTTGCATAAACCTTGCAGAATCTGCAAAATGCGAATTATATTAGCAAAATAAGAGGGATCACACAAAACACGTCTTATTTTTTATTTAGTACTGACCTGATTAAGATATTTCACATAGAAGATGTTACATTTGTAAAAATGACCTCGTTCAAAAGTTTACACCCCCTTGATTCTTAATACTGTGTTGTTCCCTGAATGATCCACGGCTGTGTTTTTTGTTTAGTGCTAGTTGTTCATGAGTCCCTTGTTTGTCCTGAACAGTTAAACTACCTTCTGTTCTTCAGAAAAATCAAATTTTTTTTCAACATTTTATGTATTTGAACCCTTTGCAACAATGGCTGCATGATTTTGACATCCATCTTTTCACACTGAGGGACTCATATGCAACTATTACAGAAGGTTAAAACACTCGATGCAAGGAAACACAAAGCATTAAGAGCCGGGGGTGAAAACTTTTAAACAGAATTTCTTATTTTGGCTAAATATCTTTCATTTAGTACTGCCCTTCAGAGGCTACAGTAGATACATTTTGGAATAACGACAGGGTGGACGCTATTCTGGAATAACGAGGGGATGGACATTTTAGAATAACAACAGGGTGGACATTATTCTGGAATAATGACGGGGTGGACATTTTAGAATAAAGACGGGGTGGATATTATTCTGGAATAACGATGGGGTGGACATTATTCTGGAATAATGACGGGGTGGACATTTTAGAATAACGACAGGGTGGACATTATTCTGGAATAATGACGGTGGACATTTTAGAATGACTACAGGGTGGACATTTTAGAATGACTTCGGGGTGGATATTATTCTGGAATAACGACGGGATGGACATTATTCTGGAATAACGACCGGGTGGACATTTTAGAATAATGACCGGGTGGACATTTTTCTGGAATAACGACGGGGTGGACATTTTAGAATGACTACAGGGTGGACATTATTCTGGAATAACGAGGGGGTGGACATTTTAGAATAATGACAGGGTGGACATTATTCTGGAACAACGAGGGGGTGGACATTTTAGAATGACTACAGGGTGGACATTATTCTGGAACAACGAGGGGGTGGACATTTTAGAATAACGACAGGGTGGACATTATTCTGGAATAACGACGGGGTGGACATTTTAGAATGACTTCGGGGTGGACATTATTCTGGAATAACGACGGGGTGGACATTTTAGAATGACTATAGGGTGGACATTTTAGAATGACTTCGGGGTGGACATTATTCTGGAATAACGACGGGGTGGACATTTTAGAATAAAGACGGGGTGGATATTATTCTGGAATAACGACGGGGTGGACATTTTAGAATGACTATAGGGTGGACATTTTAGAATGACTACAGGGTGGACATTATTCTGGAATAACGACGGGGTGGACATTTTAGAATAAAGACGGGGTGGATATTATTCTGGAATAACGATGGGGTGGACATTATTCTGGAATAATGACGGGGTGGACATTTTAGAATAACGACAGGGTGGACATTATTCTGGAATAATGACGGTGGACATTTTAGAATGACTACAGGGTGGACATTTTAGAATGACTACAGGGTGGACATTTTAGAATGACTACAGGGTGGACATTATTCTGGAACCACGAGGGGGGTGGACATTTTAGAATGACTTCGGGGTGGACATTATTCTGGAATAACGACCGGGTGGACATTTTAGAATAATGATGGGGTGGACATTTTTAACTTCAGTTAGCATATTAGCTTACAACAAACTGGGACTAGCTAAATAGTTAATAAAAGCAAGTAAGCAAACTCATATGAAGAAAATTTGTACATTTAAAAGTCACCAGCTTACCTCAGGCGTTGACGTTCCTGCCACTGAAGAGACAAAACATCTGTTGTCCTGATGTCACTAAAGATGATGGCCTTTTCTTAAAGGGGTGGAATCCCCAATACGACAGGATGGACAACCATTCAAGGTTATTGTTATTTATTTTATTAAATAACAATATTGTTTTTATTACCAAATGATCAACACACTCAAATCGAGTAATCTCTTATAACACACATCCTCCTACATAAAACTTGAAAAAAATCTAGAAAATGCCAAGTAATGCTTTTGCTATGAATATACAAACTTAGATTAATATAACACACCTTTTCATAGTCATAGTTATGTTGAGTTATCATGGCAAATGAGTTATTTATGCAGTGATATTGACCCAACTAATAAACTTTAAGAAAGCAAAAAAATAAACAAAAACGCAAAGAAGATATGAAAACAAGAAGAGGTTGAGGTCGACGACTACATCTTAAAGGCCAGGAAGTTCTTCAAAGTATTTAATAAAGGGGGACCATTTGTGTCAAAACTTACGTTTTGAACCTCGAATCGTGTATTTAATCTTTTCCAACTGCTCCTCTTATTTTGCTAAAATACTTAACATTTTGTAGATTCTGCAAGGTGTATATAACATTGGACTAGAACCCACTGGAAGCTTGGTGTTTTGCCATTCTGGAAGTTATTTCTGGAAATCATCTCTAATGAATATAGATGTTTAAGCACTGCTAAACATAACGTGATATGTGAAAAGCGTCAGTATTTTGTGTATACCATTGGCCCCCCTTCATTAGAAGTGGTTTGTTGTTTAATTAATGTGAATTACAGCTCCACAGACAACCCACTTGACATTGTGTGAGGTATTAGTGAGATTTCTTTCGCTCTCGTCTGCTTTATCCATCTGTTGTTGTGGTTGTTATGGTAATGAATGAAGCGGGATGCGTGACGAGTCCGTCCTTAATGTACGATCTCCGTGATCTGCCTTGAGGAGCGACGCAGCCTTCCAGTTTAGGCACGAATATCCCATTGATTTCTTTTTTTTTAAAGCATGGTATGTCTGAAGTCTCACATCTTGTCCTCCACAGTGTATTGCACTTCTTTTGTCGGTGCATCATCAGTCTAACGTATCGACCTGGTTAGGCAGCAGCAGAGGCAGGTCGATCCCGGCGTGTTCCGCGTCCAGAAGGTTAACGGCGTCCGTAGCCGTCGCCGGAAGCTGAGGCGGGTCGGACGCGAGGGACGGGGGTTCGGTGGCCAGTTGTGGCTCCCCTGAGTTGCGTAGAGAAAGGGAAAGCGGCAGCGACGGCCTACGAGGAGCTTGAGATGAAGAACAGCAGGGTAGAAGCCGTGCCAAAGCCCTCTTGAAATCCCTCATGAACATGGGGTATATAATTGGGTTCATGGTGCTGTTGCAGTAGCCCAGCCAGGTGATGGCATCGAAGAACGAGGGTGGCACGCACTCGCACACCGCCTGGACGCACAGAAGAAAAGGTCTTAGATCACAAAGGCAATGCATAACCTAGCCGAGACTCGAAAAGGTCAAGCACGTCTAGTTTCGTCGGAAGTGATGTTGGGATGCCGCGGATGAAGGAGAGAGTAGGAGACTGAGACGGAGTGCTATTCACACGCCATATTGTGTGTGAAGGAGGGCTAGAGACTGGCCCAGAAGCGAGGGACACAGATGGGGGACGAGATCGTTGAAAGCTCAAGAGCAGGATGAGAAATAATTGCTCGATTGAGTAGGAATCTTTGTGCAATTACTTTGCCACCTATTCCCTTTTTTGTTCGCGCTTGCTCACCCCAAAAATAAAAATTGACCCATGATTTACTCACCCTCAAGGCATCCTAGGTGTATGTGGTGTATATGATTTTTTTTTTCTTGTCGTCTAATTGAATTGAAGTTATATGTGATGCGATCTGGGAAAACCTGTGGGATGTGGCGCTGGGACGTTTTCAGAAAATGTTTTGTCAAAATTAGGTTTTTGTTAAATTATTATTCTGTAACATCTCGTCTATCATCTCTGAAAATATCTTCACTTGTTTGTTTTTGTGCAGAAAAACTGATTTATTGCAGCAAGCAGAAATGATCAAGTAGGCCTACTGTACATTTTTTACTGTACATTTAAGCAGCTACAGCAGTTTTTTTATTTATTTTTTTGGAGTACAGTACATTTTTAACTTTTAGGTACTGTACATTTTAATTTCATCATTTCAGTTTTTTTATTGACCTGTATGTGCGCACAGTGCAGTATTAATGTTCAAACTGTATGTACAATGTTTAAAAGTGGCCGACAATAATAAATATTCTCATTTTTGAACTGTGCATAGCTAAAGCTGAAAGTTATAAAAAGTTTGAGAACCACTGCATTAGATTTTTTGAATTTTAATATACAACGTTCATTTTTTTTTCTTTTTTTGTATTTTTATTATATATATATTTTAGAATTTTTAGAATTTTAATATACAACGTTCATTTTTTTCTTTTTTTTATATTTTTATTATATATATATTTTAGAATTTTTAGAATTTTAATATACAATGTTCATTTTTTTCTTTTTTTTGTATTTTTATTATAAATACAATATTTTTATATATAAAATACAAAAAAAAAGAAAAAAAAGTATATTAAAATTATAAAAATAATATATATATATATATATATATATATATACATATATATATATACATATATATGTGTGTATTTATATGTATATGTGTATATATATATATATATAATATCGTATTGTGGATCGTATCTTGAGATTTTTATATAGATCCCTAAAAAATATCCATATTTAAAAACGCAATAAATCACTTAATTCTGGGTGGATGAGCATTGTGCATGTGCTGCTGATCTCGCGAAAAACCAATGTTTGTTTACAGGAGCAAAGGAAGCAAAGTAAGGCTTATATCGAAATCCTCTGTCATTTTTCTTCACAAATCCTCCTTTTGTACTTCTAATTCATTATCTTCCGTGTTAATCACTTCTCAGCGGCGCATACGCAACACATTCGTCATCCGCCTGTAACGGATTCCATGTACAACAATTGACGCAAGCTATAGAGAAGTCATTATTATGTTTTAAATATGGATATTTTACAATATCACAATACGAGAATATTGTAATATGAAGTCCACGATATCAACTATTTATTGCAATATAAAAAAAAAACAAATGAAGACCTGGGAAAAATGAATTCATGATTTTATTATTATTTATTATTATTTTATTCAATGCACTATGAGAGTTCAAAATTACTACGAAAACTTAATTCAGGAAAAATTCAGTGAATTGACTTGTATCTCAGTCTGAATTACAGAAAACTCCAGCTTCAGTAAAAAACGCATCTCACTACAAATCTATTGAAATAATAGAAAATCAGTAATCAGAAAATAATAGTAATCATCTGGCGCAAAAATAAAGCATAACTGTTGCGTTCCCAAACATGCGCTAAACTCAAAGCACAGGCAACAAATGAGTTCACTGGATTTATTCAGCCGTTTGAGACACGGAACACACCAGATCACGAGCTGATCGCCTGAACGAAGTGTGCGCTTCATTTTGAAACGTGCAGCAAAAACAGTCTTGAGGACGTTATTAAGCCATATTGTGCTTTCGGTTTTAGTTCGTTGAACAGATAATGTGCCAAAGCATAATGACCTAAAACTTTTTATGTTAGAATAAGACGTTTAAATTAGTGGCATCAAAATTACAACATGATTAAGACATGAAGTTACAAAAAAGCTGACGTAAAACTGTGCATGTCAGTATTATTATTGATAGGTCACATTCAAAGCCGTGTCAGATCCGCGTCAACTTCAGCAATTTTTAAATTAAATTTAAATCAAAAAGAAGAAATTAATACTTTCTGTAGTTTTAAGCTTGATCTTATATCATTTAGTATCATATTTTTTTGCTGAAGGGCACAGATGGCTAGCCTTATGACATTTATGTGAAGATTGTTTCAGTTTTGCTTAAATAAGAAGTCTAATAAATGTTAAAGTGGTAGCTCTCAATTATACTGTAATGTTGAATGGTTATATTCAATGGTTATATATTAGGAACATTTATAGAGACATCGGTTGGAATCAGAGATACTTGCCTTCAGTCATAAAAAATGATGGCATGAAGCAAATATTAAAAATACATGTTGTATCTACATTAATATGAAGCATGAATGTATTGAATTTCATGAAAAATGTGCGATTAATTTGTTATTTTTTTTAATCGATTGACACCACTAGTTTAACCCCACTCCCTTTTTTTAACATAGACGTGAAAATGCACCATCCAAATTTACATTTTCATACGAATTCACAAATTAAAACATTTTGTGATGTGATTTTGATGTACATTTTCCATGGCAGTGCAATGTCTGATTTTAAAATGGTTTTCAACGGATGAATTTTGAGATTTCTACCGATATATAACTTCTTATGATTTCTAAAGCGTAAGGCAACGAAGAAAGTCTTATTGTAATAAAGGTCAGAACATGCTTTTCTTACTTAGATTTGTTGTCTTGTTTCCAGCCAAAATATCTAAAAATTCTTAAATCAAGAAGAATGTTCTAGACAAGTCAAAAATTTTATTGTTTTCAGAAAACGAAGTAAAAAATTTGTGAGTTTTTGCTTCAAACAAACAAATTAATCTGCCAATGGGGTAAGAAAAATAATCTAGTTTTCATTTGAAATAAGATTATTTTGCTTACCCCATTGGCAGATTATTTGGCTTTTTTCAAGCAAACACTCACTTAATTTTGACTTCTTTTTCTGAAAACAAAATATTTTTTTTTATGTATGGATGCACTTTATTGGACTTCTTCTGGACTGTTAAACACTGCCATTACGAAGCTTGGAAGAGCCAGGAAATTTTTAGTCATAGGATGCCTTGAGTGTGAGT
The DNA here is from genome assembly GCA_033026305.1 of Cirrhinus molitorella. NCBI lineage: Eukaryota > Metazoa > Chordata > Actinopteri > Cypriniformes > Cyprinidae > Cirrhinus > Cirrhinus molitorella. Next base: position 509,854 of record CM065132.1, on the reverse strand, counting down.
AAATCAATGGCTATTTTAATTTTGCATTAAACAAACCCTAACCCGCTTTCGTAAGCATTTTGTGGACTGACCTGTGCCATGTTGGTGATGAAAAAGGGAAGCCAGGCACTGAAGAAGAGACCCAGAAGCACTCCCAAGGTAAGACTGGCTTTCAGAGCTCTCTTCCTTTGCCTGTGCGCCAACCTGCGCTCGCTGTTCACCGACAACTGAGAGAAAGAGAAGAGAGACAAAAAAAACACATTCACCGAGATTTCACAGCGATTCTCCTGCTGAGAGGCGGGTGCTAATGTTACCTTGGCCTGGGGTAATTATTTATGCCTTTCCCTCCCTCAGATGAAAGCTCTTGAAAAGTGACAGTCACAAGGTCTCTACTATTCTCTCAAATAGTCCTTCCCTCCCTTTTCAAATGAAACGGAAACTCTCATCTCGTCTCTTATTACTTTGAGTCCTCAAAATTTAATTTTCGCTCTTTTGTGTTCGTTAAGGCACTTCTTTAGACGTTCTCCACATGCTGCATTGTCGGCAACCGCACAGCCTTCACTTGCATAAGCAGAGGCTTCGTGAATGAACAATAGGCCAGAACACTTTGAGATGCGCTCCAAATGAACCAATTTGTTGAGAGTTAAGACAAATGCAGTGATGCTTTACAAGTAACGCAAGTTACATAATAATATTACTTTTTTCAAGTAACTAGTAAAGTAATGCATTACTTTTTCATTTCCAAAAAATATCTGAGTTACTTTTTCAAAAAAGTAACGCCAGTTACTTTTTGTTTGCTTTATGTTTTTAATCCCATTTTATTAACCAATGACTTTGCTGCTGACCTTTGATCCAATTCAATCGTACACTGCAAAAATACTGTTCTTACTTAGATTTTTTATCGTTTCCAGCCAAAATATCAAAAAATTCTTAAATCAAGAAGGATTTTCTAGACAAGTAAATAATTTCTAGTCAAAAGTCAAAATTTTAGAAATTTTAAAACCTTATTTCAAACAGAAAATATTATTTTGCTGGTTTCAAGTAAAAACACTTAATTTTGACTTGTTTTTGGAAAAAAAAAAAACGAGACAATAATGTTTAGTTGTCTAGAAAATTCTTCTTGATTTAAGAATTTTTAGATATTTTGGCTAGAAACGACAAAAAAAAAAATATATATATATATAAAAAACAAAACGAAATAGAATTATTTTGGCATTACATACAAAACAGAACTATTTTAATAGCTGAAACAATGTAAGCTGTTGTTGAAAAGAGGGACAAAGGACTCAGGCTTTAAAGCAGTGTGTGCAAAACAGCCTGAACAAGAAAACACAGCTAATCAGGAAAGAGCTAATGAAGGTCTAATATCAGCTAAAACACATCTTTTCCGTCTTTATTTGACCCTCTAAATCTAGCACTCTCTGTTCTATTTCTATTCTTTAAAAAAAAGAAAAATCTCCACTTTATTATTTGTTGTCATCTATCTTTTCTAAAAAAAAAAAAAAAAAAACTTTTCTAACTTTCTATCTTTTCTTCAAAAAAAACTTTTTGTTAAAAAAAAAAGGTCTATATATCTTGCTCTATTCTTTTTCTATCCTATCGGTTTTCTTTTTATTTACTACATAATTAAAAAAAAATCGAAAAAAAAAAATATAAAAAAAAAAAACTTTTTAATCTAAAAAAAATTCTCTACTCTATTATTTTTTGTCATCAATCTTTTATATCTTTCTATCTTTTCTAAAAAAAAAAAAACTATTCTTTTTTTGTCATCCTTTTCTAACTTTCTATCTTTTCTTTTTTCTTTTCTAAAAAAACTCTTATTTTTGTCCAAAAAAACTCATCTTGCTCTATTATTTTTCTATCCTATTAAAAAAAAAAAAAATCTAAGAAAGGCATTTTTGCAGTGTATAATAATAAGCAAAACTAACATTTGTGCCTTTTTTTTTTTTTTTTTGTCATTGCTGAAAAGTGTTGAACTGTCGCTCCTACAGACGTGAAGTTAATTTCCTTATTCACCTACTTTAATTTTTATTTGAAAAACAAACAATATACATACATATATATATATATATATATATATATATATATATACACTACCGTTCAAAAGTTTGGGGTCAGTAAATGTTTATTCATTCTTTTTTTTTTTTTTTTTTGAAAGAAATGAATAAATTGTTACATTAATAAAAAGTGACATAATAGATTTACATTGCTAGAAAAGATTTATAGTTTGAATAAATGTTGTTGTTGAAAGAAAAAAAAACAGGTTAAAAAAAAAAGCAAACATTGGTGGCACAACTGTTTCCAAAACTGATAATTCTACTAATAATTGAGAATATCAGAATGATTTCTGAGAGATCATGTGACACTTAAGCCTGGGAAACTGAGTAATAGCTGATGAAAAATCAGCATTGCATCACAGGAATAAATTATATTTTAAAGTATATGAAAATAAAAACCATTATTTTCTATTGTAATAACATTTTGTAATATTACAGTTTATTTTCTGTATTTTTGATCAAATAAATGCAGCCTTGACTTCGTAAAAAAAAAATTGCAACTCTTACTGACCCCAAACTTTTGAACGGTAGTGTATATATATATATATATATATATATAATTTTTCACCAAGAAAAATATGGTTTAAAGTCAGCTATTTCTATTCATTTTGCCATTAATTTTAGTAATCCAGTCAGATTTTTGTTTGTACAAGGAGTCTGACACCAGCTTTATTTATATAGCGCTTTTTACAGTACAAATTGTCAAAGCAACTTTACATTATCAAATAGGAAGTAATGCAAAAAGAAACTGTAAACAATAGTTCCAAATTAATAAATTGATTGAAGGCATTAATATTTGCCTGCAAAACCAGCACTGGCTCTGCACCCCTTTTCCTGAATTCTCTACTTCAGACTTATGTGCCTCTAGAAGCTTACGTTCTGAAAGAGGCACAAAATCACTTTCACAGACATTTACCTTAAATGTTCCTCTTGGTGAAATTACATTCAATTCAATCTGAACAGCTGAGTCCTTAGCCATCTTCAAGAATCAGCTAAAAACATTTTTTCCGTCTTTATTTGACCCTAAATCTAGCACTCTCTATTCTATTTCTATTCAAAAAATAAAAAATATCTTCTGTCATCTATCTTTTCTATAAAAAAACTTCTCTAACTTTCAATCTTTTCTTTTTCTTCTTTTTGTAAAAAAAACTATTCTATTCTATCTGTTTTCTTTTTATTCACTATACAATTAACCCTTGTGCGTTCAAAAAAAAGTTACACATAGGTGCAAAATGGACTTTTTCCACTTTCACTGATGTCAGTGTTTTTAACCAGCATCTGTTCTATCCATAGATACCAAACATTCATTCATTTTCAAAATTGAAACCTTTTAAATGCTGGTTTGTTTGCCTCAGGTGTTTTTTAATGAAAAAATGAAAAATAGTAGTTAATTTCCATATACTAAATGCTAAGCAGTTTTTTTTTCTTTGCTTATTAGATTCTTGGGTGTGTCGGTGAATAACAACATTAATTTTGAGGCATTTATATATATATATATATATATTTTTTTTTTTTTATTATTATTTTTTTTTTTAAACTAACACTTAGGTCCGTAATAAACAATATAATTTCTTTCAAACTAATTATACACATTAAATTTTCAGTAAACACATGCAAACCACACTCTTGACATCCTTACAACATACCCACACAATTATAGCTGCGTTATTAACTGACTCAAAGCGAGTATTTTTTGCCAAATTTGAAAAAAAAAAAAAAAAGACACAATCTAGTAAAAAATGATAAAAATGTAAAATTTGAAGCCTTGGCAAAAGAATGAATGCCTATTAGCAAATACTGCATCATTTTAAATTTCAAATGGCCCTGGGTTAAAAAATTGCAGTTTTCAATGTGGACATTTTTGTCCTTAAGGTCCTGAGCGTGAGTATTTTTTATATGGAGGGGAAAATTGATTTTTTTGAAGGAGATGAAGGTGAAATATTAAAATTCCAATAAAAATACACACCTGAGCCAAAATGTACGCAGTTGGCATTAACACAGGTGCACTTATAACAAAAAACAAAACGAAATGGACAAAAATGTCCATAAGGTTGCACAAGTGTTAAAATTTGATTTGAGTTTTTCGCTGACCGTTACTTTAAAAAAAACAAATATATATGTTTAACAAACAAAAAAAAATGCTTCAAGTGTTTTCCTAAAGTAACTTAATAAAAAACAAAACAAAATCGAATTATTTTGGCATTACATACAAAACAGAACTATTTTAATAGCTGAAACAATGTAAGCTGTTGTTGAAAAGAGGGACAAAGGACTCAGGCTTTAAAGCAGTGTGTGCAAAACAGCCTGAACAAGAAAACACAGCTAATCAGGAAAGAGCTAATGAAGGTCTAATATCAGCTAAAACACATCTTTTCCGTCTTTATTTGACCCTCTAAATCTAGCACTCTCTATTCTATTTTTTTTTTTTTTTAATTCTCTACTCTATTATTTTTTGTTATCTTTCTATCTTTTCTAAAAAAAAAAAAATAATAATCTTTTTTGTCATCCTTTTCTAGCTTTCTTTTTTCTTTTCTAAAAAAAACTATTCTTTTTGTCAAAAAAAAAAAAAACTAAAAAAAAAAAACTAAGCTAATCAGAGCATTGCTCTTTTGTTGATTTGGATTGCTTCCATTGTCTAATCTAGCACTCTCAATTCTATTTATATTTTTAATCTAAAAAAAAAAAACTATTATTTTTTGTCATCTATCTTTCTATCCTTCTATCTTTTCTAAAAAAAAACGTATTTTTTGTCATCCTTTTCTAGCTTTCTATCTTTTCTTTTTTTTTCTTTTCTAAAAAAACTGTTCTTTTTGTCCAAAAAAAACCCCACTATCTTGCTCTATTCTTTTTCTATCCTATAGGTTTTCTTTTTATTTACTATATAATAAAAAAAAACAAAAAAAAACTAAACTAATCAGACTTGTCACAGCATTGCTCTTTTGTTGATTTGGATTGCTGCCATTGTCTTCATTTGTAAGTCTCTTTGGATAAAAGCTAGATTTGACCCTCTAAATCTAGCACTCTCAATTATATTTATATTTTTTATCTAAAAAAAAACCTATTATTTTTTGTCATCTATCTCTTCTATCCTACAATCTTTTATATATATAAAAAAACTATTCTTTTTTTTGTCATCCTTTTCTTTCTATCTTTTCTATCTTTTCTTTTCTAAAAATAACTATTCTTTTGTCCAAAAAAACCAACAACAACACTATCTTGCTATATTCCTTTTCTGTCGTATCTGTTTTCTTTGTATTTACTATATAATAAAAAAAAACACCTAAAAAAAACTAAGCTAATCAGACTTCTTGTCAGAGCATTGCTCTTTTGTTAATTTGGATTGCTTCCATTGTCTTCATTTGTAAGTCACTTTGGACCCTCTAAATCTAGCACTCTCAATTACATTTATATTTTTAATCTAAAAAAAAACTATTATTTTTTGTCATTTATCTTTTCTATCCTTCTATCTTTTCTAAAAAAAAAAAATCTTTTTTTGTCATCCTTTTCTAACTTTATCTTTTTTTTCTTTTCTAAAAATAACTATTCTTTTTGTCCAAAAAACCCCACTATCTTGCTCTATTCTTTTTCTATCCTATCTGTTTTCTTTGTATTTACTATATAATTTAAAAAAAACAAAACAAAAAAAAAAAAAAAAAAACTAAGCTAATCAGACTTCTTGTCAAAGCATTGCTCTTTTGTTGATTTGGATTGCTTCCATTGTCTTCATTTGTAAGTCACTTTGGATAAAAGCTAGATCTGACCCTCTAAATCTAGCACTCTCAATTATATTTATATTTTTAATCTAAAAAAAATATTATTTTTTGTCATCTATCTTTTCTATCTTTCTATCTTTTCTAAAAAAAAAAAAAACTATTCTTTTTTGTCATCCTTTTCTAACTTTCTATCTTTTCTTTTCTAAAATAAAAACTTCTTTTTGTCCAAAAAACCCCACTATCTTGCTCCATTATTTTTCTATCCTATCTGTTTTCTTTTTATTTACTATATAATTAAAAAAAACACCTAAAAAAAAAAACTAAGCTAATCAGACTTGTCAAAGCATTGCTCTTTTGTTGATTTGGATTGCTTCCATTGTCCTCATTTTTAAGTCGCTTTGGATAAAAGCTAGATTTGACCCTCTGAATCTAGCACTCTCAATTATATTTATATTTTTAATCTAAAAAAAAATATTATTTTTTGTCATATATCTTTTCTATCCTACTACCTTTTCTAAAAAAAAAAAAAAAACTATTATTTTTTGTCATCCTTTTCTAACTTTCTATCTTTTCTTTAAAAAAAAAAAAACTGTTCTTTTTGTCCAAAAAAAACCCACTATCTTGCTCTATTCTTTTTCTATCCTATCTGTTTTCTTTTTATTTACTATATAATTTAAAAAAAAAAAAAAAAAAACTAAACTAATCAGACTTGTCATAGCACTTGTCAGAGCATTGCTCTTTTGTTGATTTGGATTGCTTCCATTGTCTTCATTTGTAAGTCTCTTTGGATAAAAGCGTCTAAATGTCTTCAGGATCACTAGGGTTTCAGGATCAAAAACTATTCTTTTTTGTCATCCTTTTCTAACTTTCTATTTTTCTTTTCTAAAAATAACTATTCTTTTGTCCAAAAAAAAAAAAAACACTATCTTGCTCAATTTTTTTCTATCCTATACGTTTTCTTTTTATTTACTTTTTTTACTAAAAAAATTGGATTGCTTCCATCGTCTTCATTTGTAAGTTGCTTTGGATAAAAGCGTCTAAATGTCTTCAGGATCACTAGGGTTTTTTCAGGGTTGGAACTAAACTCTGCAGGACCTCAGCGCTCCAGAACCAGCGTTGCATATCCCTGGTGCACACTCTTACTCTCACACACAAACACGAAGCACATTCAAGAAACTCTCCTGGACTGCTCACCGGTGCCGGCTCCTGATGGCTGTAGTCGTCTCCGTCCTGGACAGCGTGCCCCGGAGAAGGAGGATGAGACGGTTCTCCGGCGGAGTGCTGCGGGTAAGCGGGATGAGTAAGAGCCTCCACCTGTCGAGCCTGTCTTCTGGCGGCCAACAGGATCCTGCAGTAGGTGAAGCAGATGGCCGTAGAGGGCAAGAAGAAGGTCAGAAAGGTGGCCACGAGGGCGAAGGGCAGGGTCACCCGCAGGCGGCACTGCGTGGACGGCGTCCCGGACGTGGAGAGCTGGAAGTACGAAGAACTGTCCTTCTCGGCGAGGTCCTGCGCCCGACCCAAGCTGTGCCAGTCCATCTTGATCGGCAGGAACGAGGTGAGGGCCGCCAGCCCCCAAGCGCCGCCCACCAGGAGCAAGGCGCGAGGCGGCGTCATGTGCTGTTTGTATCGCAGCGGAGAGATGATGAGGAGGTAGCGGTCCAGGCTGATCACGCACAAGTTGAGGATGGAAGCGCTGCAGCACATCACGTCGAAGCAGAGCCAAACGGGACAGAACCCCGGCGCCAGCACCCAGGTCCCGCAGAGCACGTTGAGCATGGCGGGGGGCATCACCACCAAAGCCACCATCAGGTCCGACAGGAAGAGGGACACCAGGAAGCAGTTGGAGGTGCAGCGCAGGGAGCGATGCGCGAACACCAAGGCGATCAACAAAATGTTCCCGCAAGCCGTCACCAGAATGATGAGGGACAGCATGACCGCGAGGAGCCAGGGGCCGCTGCCGCTGACGCTCCAGCCGTCCGAGATAGCGCCGCTCTCGTTGAAGCTCCGCTGAGCGCTCCAGCCCTCCGCGCCTGATGCTGCCTCCACTCCGCTCATCATCGGAGAGTCGGATAGAACCTCGTGGGCTTCCCGGGTCTCAACGCGGACACTAGTGATGGGAAGTTCGGATCATTTTATCGACTCGGACCTCTGAGTCTCGTTCAGCAAGATGAACGAATCTTTTTTTGAGTCATTCTGTTCATTTTAGCAAAATGTAATTAGAATGGTACCTAGCACATCTACTGCTTACACAAACACTGATCACACTACAAACAAGACAACTATAATGCTATAAGAAATAGAAAAGATTCATTAATTATTTAGCTGGGTCTTTTGTCTATGATTAGCTCACCTCACCTCTTATCTGACAAGTTTTCGGGTTCGATCCACATAAGCTTAACCCATGCAGCCTGAGCCGGAAAGAGAACTGATTAGTTCTTCTCAAGTTCGGGTTCGAGTCGTTCGTCTCTCGAGTTCGGGTTCGAGTCGTTCATCTCTAGAGTTCGGGTTCGAGTCGTTCGTTCGTTCTGAGCCGGAAAGAGAATTGATTAGTTCCTCTCTCGAGTTTGGGTTTGAGTCGTTCGTCTCTCGAGTTCGGGTTCGAGTCGTTCGTCTCTAGAGTTCGGGTTTGAGTCGTTCGTTCGTTCTGAGCCGGAAAGAGAATTGATTAGTTTGTCTCTCGAGTTCGGGTTTGAGACATTCGTCTCTCAAGTCCGAGTTTGAGTCGTTCGTTCTGAGCTGAAAAGACAATTGATTAGTTTGTCTCTCGAGTTCGGGTTTGAGACATTCGTCTCTCCAGTCTGAGTTTGAGTTGTTCGTTCTGAGCTGAAAAGACAATTGATTAGTTTGTCTCTCGAGTTTGGGGTTTGAGTCGTTCCTTCTGAGACGGAAAGAGAATTGATTAGTTTGTCTCTCGAGTTCGGGTTTGAGACGTTCGTTCGTTCTGAGCTGAAAAGACAATTGATTAGTTTGTCTCTTGAGTTCGGGTTTGAGTCGTTCGTTCTGAGCTGAAAAGACAATTGATTAGTTTGTCTCTCGAGTCCAGGTTTGAGTCGTTCGTTCTGAGCTGAAAAGACAATTGATTAGTTTGTCTCTTGAGTTCGGGTTTGAGACGTTCGTTCGTTCTGAGCTGAAAAGACAATTGATTAGTTTGTCTCTCGAGTTCGGGTTTGAGTCGTTCGTTCGTTCTGAGCTGAAAAGACAATTGATTAGTTTGTCTCTCGAGTTCGGGTTTGAGTCGTTCGTTCGTTCTGAGCTGAAAAGACAATTGATTAGTTTGTCTCTCGAGTTCGGGTTCGAGTCGTTCGTCTCTAGAGTTCGGGTTTGAGTCGTTCGTTCGTTCTGAGCCGGAAAGAGAATTGATTAGTTTGTCTCTCGAGTTCGGGTTTGAGACATTCGTCTCTCAAGTCCGAGTTTGAGTCGTTCTGAGCTGAAAAGACAATTGATTAGTTTGTCTCTTGAGTTTGGGTTTGAGACGTTCGTTCGTTCTGAGCTGAAAAGACAATTGATTAGTTTGTCTCTCGAGTCCGGGTTTGAGTCGTTCCTTCTGAGACGGAAAGAGAATTGATTAGTTTGTCTCTCGAGTTCGGGTTTGAGACGTTCGTCTCTCAAGTCCGAGTTTGAGTCGTTCTGAGCTGAAAAGACAATTGATTAGTTTGTCTCTTGAGTTTGGGTTTGAGACGTTCGTTCGTTCTGAGCTGAAAAGACAATTGATTAGTTTGTCTCTTGAGTTCAGGTTTGAGACGTTCGTTCGTTCTGAGCTGAAAAGACAATTGATTAGTTTGTCTCTTGAGTTCAGGTTTGAGACGTTCGTTCGTTCTGAGCTGAAAAGACAATTGATTAGTTTGTCTCTCGAGTCCGGGTTTGAGTCGTTCCTTCTGAGACGGAAAGAGAATTGATTAGTTTGTCTCTCGAGTTCAGGTTTGAGACGTTTGTCTCTCAAGTCCGAGTTTGAGTCGTTCGTTCTGAGCTGAAAAGACAATTGATTAGTTTGTCTCTTGAGTTCGGGTTTGAGACGTTCGTTCGTTCTGAGCTGAAAAGACAATTGATTAGTTTGTCTCTCGAGTCCGGGTTTGAGTCGTTCCTTCTGAGACGGAAAGACAATTGATTAGTTTGTCTCTCGAGTCCGGGTTTGAGTCGTTCCTTCTGAGACGGAAAGACAATTGATTAGTTTGTCTCTCGAGTCCGGGTTTGAGACGTTCGTTCGTTCTGAGCTGAAAAGACAATTGATTAGTTTGTCTCTCGAGTCCGGGTTTGAGTCGTTCCTTCTGAGACGGAAAGAGAATTGATTAGTTTGTCTCTCGAGTTCGGGTTTGAGATGTTCGTCTCTCAAGTCCGAGTTTGAGTCGTTCTGAGCTGAAAAGACAATTGATTAGTTTGTCTCTTGAGTTTGGGTTTGAGACGTTCGTTCGTTCTGAGCTGAAAAGACAATTGATTAGTTTGTCTCTTGAGTTCAGGTTTGAGACGTTCGTTCGTTCTGAGCTGAAAAGACAATTGATTAGTTTGTCTCTTGAGTTCAGGTTTGAGACGTTCGTTCGTTCTGAGCTGAAAAGACAATTGATTAGTTTGTCTCTCGAGTCCGGGTTTGAGTCGTTCCTTCTGAGACGGAAAGAGAATTGATTAGTTTGTCTCTCGAGTTCGGGTTTGAGACGTTTGTCTCTCAAGTCCGAGTTTGAGTCGTTCGTTCTGAGCTGAAAAGACAATTGATTAGTTTGTCTCTTGAGTCCGGGTTTGAGACGTTCGTTCGTTCTGAGCTGAAAAGACAATTGATTAGTTTGTCTCTCGAGTCCGGGTTTGAGTCGTTCCTTCTGAGACGGAAAGACAATTGATTAGTTTGTCTCTCGAGTCCGGGTTTGAGACGTTCGTTCGTTCGTTCTGAGCCGGAAAGAGAACTGATTAGTTCGACTCTCGAGTTCGGGTTCGAGTCGTTTGTTCATCACGGGACAGCCTCATAATATGAACGAACGACTCAAAAAAAAAACCTAATTAACAGGTGAACTAAGTTACAGAACCTATACTATAGGATGTTGCGCATGCGCGACTGAACGAATCACTCACCGAGATGACTCGTTCTCCCTGAGTCACATAAAAGATTCGTTCAAAATGAACAAATCGTTCAAGAACTACCCATCACTAGCGGACACACATCCGGCGCTTCTCAAGTGCGTCGAGAGGGCAATGCTGAATGCGAAGAAGTCACCTCAGGCGGCGAGAAAGATGAAGACGTCCCGCTTCTGGCGATCCTTTCCATCTCTCCCCTCGCTCTCTGCGCCTCGGCGCAAGGACGCTCCGCTGCCGTCAGTCCATTTGCCAGCGTGAGAGGAGAAGAGCGGAGCTATGAAAATGACACATTTCCTTGCCGACAGTCTGGCTTCTTCAGCGCTCAGCACCAGTGTGAGCAATTCTGTGCCCGTCAGAGTATTTCAAAGCTGCGTGTCACGATGACACTCTTTGGGGGAGGGCAAGAGAGAAAGAGAGCGAGCGCTAGAGCAAGACTGGATATTTTTAGACGGGGAATTAGAAAACAAACTTCAGGTGGATTTGGGCTCGGCGCATGCATTTTCATGAGCTCGGTGTTCTTTAATTGACTAAAAGGGAGAGGACGAGTGCACTAGAGTCGCTGGCGTCTTCGCTGTTCCCTGCGCTCTCCTAATCCCTGTATCGGCCACTTCATGGTGCCTGCGGGATCCGCGCTCCGCCGCTGGGCATGAAGCGTGTCTGAGCATCGCCCTCTTAATGCGACCGCACAGGCGATCATTGTTCTGGGTTTAATTGAGGCATGCAGTTAACATCTAACAGAAGGCTTATGTAAAAGTGTGAGATTTTAAATTATGTAACATTTGCCACCAAATGACTACTTATTTTTTGGTAAAAAATACATAAATATTAGTTAAAAATACTTTTTTTTTTACATTTTTGTATTTTTTATAACTACATTTTATATCTTATGTTATTTATTGAACTTTACTGTCATTTTCAATTAATTTTTATTAGTTTTTTATTTCAGCTGTGGTTTTCGTTTTTAATTTTAGTACTTGAACTTAAAATACAAACATGTAAAAAAACATGTATTTCAGTCTATTTATGTAGTTTTTATAACTTTACATTTTATATCTTTTTTATGTTATTTTATTGAATTTTAAATTATTTTGTTGCTGTTTTTGTCATTTTTATTCGTTTTTTATTTGAGTTAGGGTTAGGGTTAGTTTTTGGTTTTAATTTTAGTACTTGAACAAATACAAAAATGTAAAAAAAAATTTATTTGTCTTTATGTAGTTTTTATAACTACATTTTATATCTTTTTTATGTTATTTTATTGAATTTTAAATTATTTTGTTGCTGTTTTTGTCATTTTTATTAGTTTTTTTTTATTTCAGTTATAGTTTTTAATACTTGAACTTAGAAAATACAAACGTAAAAAAAAAAAAGTGTATTTCAGTCTGATATTTCTGTATTTTTTATAACTATATTTTATATTTTTATTTTATTGAATTTTAAGTTATTTTGTTGCTGTTTTGTCGTTTTAAAAAAAATAATTTTATCTATTTCTTTTTTATAATTTTATATTTCACATCTTTTTTTATGTTATTTTATTGAATTTTAGTGTCATTTTGGATTATTTTGTTGCAGTTTTGTGATTTTTATTAGTTATTAGTTTTATTTCAAAATAAATTTATTTCAGCGTCATTTTTATTTCAGTTAGTTTTCAGTTTTAATTTTAGTACTTGAACTTAAAAAAAATACATGTATTTCAGTCTGATATTTATGTATGTTTTATAACTTTACATTTTTAGCTTTTTTAATGTTTTTTTATTGAATTTTAGTGTCATTTTCAGTTACTTTGTTGCTGTTTTGAAAAAAATATTACAGCTTCATTTTTATTTCAATTTTAGCACATGAACAATACAAAAATGTAAAAAAAAAAAATTATATATATATATATATATATATATATATATTTTTTTTTTTTTTTTGTTGTTTTTATCCGATATTTGTATTTTTTGTAGATTTACATTTTGTATCTTTTATTGAATTTTGTGTAATTTTCAATTATTCTGTTGCTGTTTTTGTCATTTTTATTCATTTTTAAGTATAAACTAGTACTTAAGACACTGTCTTGACATAGAGGCTAAGTTTATGCTGCAGTAGTCTGTTTTTGTTCAATATTTAGCTTTTTTAATGTTATTTTATTGAATTTTAATGTCATTTTCAGTTACTTTGTTGCTGTTTTGAAAAAAATATTACAGCTTCATTTTTATTTCAATTTTAGCACATGAACAATACAAAAATGTAATATATATATATATATATATATATATATATATTTATTTATTTATTTTTTTTTTTTAATCCGATATTTGTATTTTTTGTAGCTTTACATTTTGTATCTTTTATTGAATTTTGTGTAATTTTCAATTATTCTGTTGCTGTTTTTGTCATTTTTATTCATTTTTAAGTATAAACTAGTACTTAAGACACTGTCTTAACATAGAGGCTAAGTTTATGCTGCAGTAGTCTGTTTTTGCAAACAGAGATGTGCATATAATGAATCAAGTGCATGTTGTGTTCTTTGATTGGGGGAATGTGAAACTTAGAACTGAGAAGAAATGGTTTTGAAACTGACGTTTATTCAAAAAGCAAGATTTCTGTGCATACATTTGACAAACCAAAAGCTATGTTTAATATTTAGCTTTTTTAATGTTATTTTATTGAATCATTTAAATTTCAGCTTTATTTTTATTTCAGTTTTGTAGTTTTAATTTTAGTACTTGAACTTAAAAAATACAAAAATGTAAATAAAAATGTATTTCAGTCTGATATGTATTTTTTAGTGTTATTTTCAGTTTGTTGCTGGTTTTGTCATTTTTATTATTTTTTTATTTATTTTTTTTCCTCCATTTATTTATGAATTTTTTCAAACTTTAACAAAATACTTTATACAATCAAGGTTATAGTTTTTTCCCCCCACAATAACCCTTCCCGCCAAAAAAATAAAAAATAAGAAAATAAAATAAAAATAATACACAAAAATACAATTAAAAAGAACAACGACAACAATGAAATTTAAGGAAAAAAAAAAACATAAAAAACATAGAAATAAAAATAAAAATAAAAAAAAATAATTACATTAAATTTTTTACATTAAGTTTTTTATTTAAAAAAAAAAAATATTTCAGCTTTTTTATTTCAATTTTAGTACTTGAACTTAATACAAAAATGTAAAAAAATAATAATAATAATATTATTATTATTATTATTATTATTATTATTATTATTATTATATATATATATATATATATATATATAATTTTTTTTTTTAATCCGATATTTGTATTTTTTATAACTTTACATTTTATATCTTTTATTGAATTTTGTGTAATTTTCAATTATTCTGTTGCTGTTTTTGTCATTTTTATTAATTTTTAAGTACTTAAGACACTGTCTTAACATAGAGGTTTATGCAACCGGCACCCAGTAGTCTGTTTTTGCAAACTAATGAATTTATGTGAATTTATGTGTGAAATTTTGTGCATATAATGAATCAAGTGCATGTTGTGTTCTTTGGGGGAATGTGAAAATTAGAACTGAGAAGAAATGGTTTTGAAACTGACGTTTATTCAAAAAGCAAGATTTCTGTGCATACATTTGACAAACCAAAAGATATGTTCAATATTTGTAATCGTAGAGTCATCCCTAAAGCTGTACTTCTGAATCTGAGGTCATTTCGATGCATACTTTTACCTTTGTTGCAATCGTGCGATTACGAGCGCGTCAGATTAAAAATAAACAGCGCGCTCGTACTTCACTTTTGGAGAGCTGTCAGCGTGCCAACACGGCTTTGGACGCATACCGCCAATGTTTTTTGCTTCGAGCGAAGTAGGTGTGCTAGTTTGGGACGGTTGCCAAATCGCATCTTGACCTGGGTCAGAATCACTGGGGTTCAAATAGAAGCCTATGATTTTTGGAACGCAAAAAACAAACAAAATCACATTCAATCATCCTTAGCAAACGTTGGAATCGGATCTGCTTTTTTAACATTTTATTAAATAAACACAAACTGTCCTGTGCAAGAACATGGATGTTGTGGGGAGAGAAAGACAACCAGTCTGACAAACCAGGCTGATCGTGTCAAGCGCTGAATATGAAAAGCAAGGCAGAAGACAGAATCCATAACGGCTGCGACTTTACTGCTCCTGAAAGACACCAGAGAAAGCAGATCAGCATTTGAAACCAGTTGATTTTTAATGCTTTTCTACTCACCGAGCTTGCATTTGTTTGATTTTAAGTACAGGAAACACAGTAAAATTCTGAAATAGTTTTACTATTTAAAATAAGTGCTTTCTATTTGAATACTTTTTAAAATGTAATTTATTTCTGTGAGCAAATCTACATTTTCAGCATCATTGCTCCAGTGTCACATGACCCTTCAAGGATTCTTTAGTGATCCAAAGATCAGCATTTATCTGAAATAAAAAGCTTTTGTAATGTTATACCACTCAAAAATTCGAGAAATTAATACTTTTATTTAGCTAGGATGCTTTAAATTGATCGAAAGTGATGATAAAAACATTTATAATGTTAGAAAAGATTCTATTTCGGATAAATGCTGTTTTTCTGAACTTTCTATTCATATAAACATCTCTGTTTTGTGATTTTCAGCAGCAAATTAGAATATTATGATTATTTCTTTATTAAGCTGGAGTGATGATGCTAAAAACTATTTTTAATTGTGCAAAAAAGTTTTGAAGCCAGAAATAAATGACATTTAAGAATTTTAACTTTTAAATAGCAAAAATATTTTAAGATTTCAGTTTTTGTACTTTGGATCAAATAAAGGCTTGGTGAAGAGACTTTATAACAACAAAAACGTAAAAAAAAATCATATATAATATATAAATATAAATATATAAATTATGTATTTTGCTTGATATATGATAAACACACACAAACAAAGCAAAAGGCAAAATTTCAAATGAATGTGACTTAAATTACTATATAGATGGACAAAAAGACATTTTTTGTCAGAAATATAATTTACTAAAACCATAAAAAAGCATTACTTGAATAACAAAAAAACATTACATGAAAAAGAAATTGTTTTGGTAACACCAAATCTGTTAACATTAATTACTGTATTAAACAATAACCAATACATTTATTACACTGTTAATCTTTGATAATTAATAAAATATAAACAGTTCATTGTTGATGTTAGTTCACAGTGCATTAACTAATGTTAAACACAACTTGTGATTTTAATAATGCATTAGTAAATGCTGAAGGTAACGTTAACCACTACATTAACTAATAAATACTGTGAATTTTACTTATATTTTTATAAAAATTACTTGTATTTTTATTTCTAACTTTTTGTTAAAAAGAAATAAATCTGAAATAATTCTAATATGCTGATTTATTATTAGAATAATGGTTTTTTTTTTTTTTTTTTTTTGCTTTTTTCAGGATTCTTTGATGAATAACGAGTTAAAAAGAACAGCATTTATTCATAATATACATCTTTTCTGACAATGTAAATCTATGCGATCACTTTTTATTAACTGAACACATCCTTGGTGAATAAAAGCATTTAAAAAACATAAAAACAAAAAAAAAAACAAAGAATAAAAATGTACTGTCCCCAAACTTTTGAACAGTAGTGTATATTGTTAGAAAACCTTTCTGTTTTAAATAAACGCTGTTCTTTTTTTAACCTTTTATTGATCAAAAAACCTGAAAAAAGTATCACAGGTTCCAAAAAAATATTAAGCAGCAATATTAAGCAATGATTCTGGAAATTCAACTTTAATTACAGAAATAAATTAAATTTTAATGCATATTAATATAGAAAAACATAGATTTGCATCATAATAATATTTCACAATATTTTTTTTTTCTGTATTTTTGATCAAGTGAAAACAGCCTTGATAAGCAGAAGAAACTTCTTTACAAACATTAAATGAGGATGTGTGCAAACTTTTGACTGCTAGTGTACATAAAATATTACAAATGTAAGGTTATTAATAATTGGACTAATTTATTAAAACAAATTAATTAAGTATTTAATATTCTATAATTTAATATTTATTTTATACATTTTAATATATTTTATATTACACATGATATATAGAAATATACACTGTAATTCAATCGAAATTTGTTGCATTTACTGAAATATTGTAGCTGTAAAAAAAAATAAAAAAATAAAATAAAATGACTACATTTTATTCAAATTTATTTAAATGTAATTTATTAAATATTAATATAAATTGAATTATTAAAAATTGCAATGATTAAATGTTTAATATGTAAAAACAAAGCAAATTCAAACTTTAAAAAAATAATGAAATGAAACTAAAATACGATCTTAACATTTTTTTATGTACATTTCATAAGGATATTCAGTAATACATTCACATTTAGGATTTTTCTATGAGCTATAATTCTAGGAAAAAATATTTTCTGATATAAATGAGCCCAATTTATATATATATATATATATATATATATATAAAAAAGTGCATAGATTTATCCTAAATGTGAATGTATTACTAAATATTTTTTCTGAATTATTCATAAAATGTACATACAACATCTGTGTTAGAAAACACATTTTTTATTTAATTTTTATTTTTTAATTTGCCACACAGACACAAAGAGCTATGTCTGATCAGGACATTATGAGATCTCTCTAATCAAAACACACAAACCTTAGCAACTTTACTGTGCAGAACATAATGTGACCTCAAGTCATTCTGGCAGTTGGAGTAAGCCATGCCCAGACCCAGTCCAGATCCAAACACAATGGGCCACGTCCGGCCTGAACAAACAAAACCTTCATATTAGCACAGATAAACACACATTACAATACATCTGATAACACAAGACACTTACGCTTGAAGAACACAACAGAAAACACAATTCCAAGACCCAGACCAGTACCTACAAGACAAAAAAACAACACAATTATATTATATTTTGCTGTATTCTTCATATTCTGTGTGCTCAGTTCACAGCATTGACAGAAATTATTCTTTTCCAATAAGTTTACATTGATTTTTACCTTCATAAAGCTAATTCTGAGTCAAATTCTTACATTAATCAGTCAATTATTATAATAATAATACATTTCAGCTGTTACCAAACTAATTCAATATCAACTAAATTCACCTTTGCAGAAGTTGCATATGAAGTGATGCATTTATGTTAGTTCAGCTCTATTTGAATTATTTTAAAAGCGAATGTGAAATTCAGTCGCTGTTAATAAGTGAGTCACTGCGATTGAACCGAATCATTTATACGCTTGATTCAGCAGCATTTCTATTTTTGTCTAAAGTTGACGTACTTGAATAGCTAAAACGTAATTACGATGATATAGAAATATTTTAAAATACAAATATTAAATAAAAATGTAATTTAATATTAGATCAATGAAAACTAAAATAAAAATGCACAACGAAGTTATGAAAAATAAAATGAAAACAGAAAAAAATAAACATATATATATATATATATATATATATATATATAAATATAAATATATAAAAAAATATTTAATTTATATATAAAAATATATTTAAAAATATTTAAATATTTATTTTAAAAATATAATTGTATCATTGTTTAATGGAAAAATAAATATATAAATATATAAATATATATATATTTATTTTTCCATTAAACAATGATACCATTTTTTTTTTTATTTACAAATACTAAGTCTCTCTTTAATATTTTTTCACGAATCTCAAAAGTTACAACTGAAATAAATTAAAGATACAAAATGACAAAAAAAAACACAAAGTTATAAAAATTAAAACCGAAAAAATAATTAATAATTAATAAATAAATAAATATTATATATAAATAAAGGACCATTCCTTTCTGAGGGGGGTTTTCTACTGGGTAACTTAGTTGGCAAAGGTTTTTATTTTGCATGTTTTATTAATAATTTTTTAGTAATTATTTATTAGCTGATAAAATAAAATGGCTCAAACATAAATAAATAAATACGTATTTAAAGTAATTTTTGATCAAATAAAACTACAACTTAAAATAGTAATGATTTATTATTTAATAAAATAAAACTGACTGTTTAAACAAATAAATAGTAATAGGATTGAGAGTAATATAACTTTTTATTCATTAAAAAATATAATAATCACTTTCCCATAAAATATGTTTATATATTTGTGAGAACATTGTGAAATTAACTGTTCAAAGGAAATTAGAATAAAACACTTTAAATACATTTCTTTATTGATTATCTGTTCAAACGTAAATAAATAAAATGGTACGCATTTACAGTATTTTTGCTAAAATAAAAATAGAACATTTTGTATTAACTGATAAAATAATACTGACAAAATAATTCAAACAAATAATAGTATTTGGATTGTAAGAAATATGACTTTTTAATTTTTTAGTAATGATTTATTAGCGGATCAAATAAAATGGTTCAAACATAAATAAATAAAATGCTATGTATTTAAAGTTTTTTTTTGCTAAAATAAAAATAGAACATTTTAAATAAAAGACTTTTTAAATAATAAAAATAATTAATGGTGTATTAATTGATAAAATAATACTGAAAAATAATTCAAACAAATAATAGAATGAGACTTTTTTATTAATATAAAATAAAACGGTTCAAACATAAATAAATAAAATGGTATGTATTTAAAGTATTTTTATTACAATAAAAATACAACTTAAATAAAATAGCAATGATTTATTATTCAATAAAATAAAACAAACTGTTTAAACTAATAAATTAAATTTATAGATTGTGAGTAATATAACTTCATTTTTTTATTTTTATTTTCCATAAAATTAATAAATAAAGTAGTAATGATTAGTTGACAACGGTTTTTCGGACACAAATAAAACAAGTGATTTTTTTTATTTTTATTAATATATAATAGAACGGTTCAAACATAAATAAAATGGTATGTATTTAAAGTATTTTTTAAAACTTAAAATAGTAATGATTTATTATTTAATAAAATAAAACTGTTGAAACGAATAAATAGTAATAGGATTGTGAGTAATACAATTTTTTTTTTTTCTCCATAAAATAAATAAATAAAGTAGTAATGATTAGATGACAATGTTTTTTCGGACACAAATAAAACAAGTGATGTTTTTTTTTTTATTAATATAAAATAAAATGGTTCAAACATAAATAAAATGGTATGTATTTAAAGTATTTTTTTGATAAAATAAAAATACAACTTAAATAAAATAGCAATGATTTATTTTTTAACAAAATAAAACTGTTTAAACAAATAAATAGTAATAGGATTGTGAGTAATACAACTTTTTATTTTATTTTATTATTTTTTTTTTTTCCATAAAATAAATAAATAAATAAATAAAGTAGTAATGATTAGTTGACAATGTTTTTTCGGACACAAATAAAACAAGTGATTTTTTTTTTATATTAATATAAAATAAAACGGTTCAAACATAAATAAAATGGTATGTATTTAAAGTATTTTTGATTAAATAAAAATACAACTTAAAATAGTAATGATTTATTATTTAATAAAATAAAACTGTTTAAACAAATAAATAGTAATAGGATTGAGAGTAATACAACTTTTTATTTTTTTATTTTATTTTTCCATAAAATTAATAAATAAAGCAGTAACGATTAGTTGATTAGTTTTTCGGACACAATTAAAACAAGTGAGGCTATATCCAAATAAACACTTGATAAACAAATCTAACTAAAGACAAAACTACGAAAGTAATGTACATTTGAGGTCATTTTAATGCTTTAATGAAGTAGAATGGGCCACTTTATTAAATCGGACAGCTCAATACCAGGGTTTTATGTGATACGAACATTTTTTAGCAAAAGATATGGCTTTTTCAACATTGGTGAAAATATAATTGTGTACTAGAAATATATATTAATGATGAAAATAGCTGCCTAGGTTAGTAGTATGCGGCCCTAGTTGTAATTTACAGAACCTTTTGCCATTAAACACGAACATAATACTTCTCAAATCCTATTTAGCTTTGAAAACAACATTTATAGGTGTCCTAGTAGGCGTCTATGTAGTGAGGTTTGAGGCAAAGCCAACGCGGGAGTGACCTGAGTGCCCTACACAGGCCTCACAACGAACCTTACCGATGATTATTACCGTTAAATCAACACCAGAATAGTTCTTACCGAATTTAATCGCTGAGTCTGCGAGGCAGCGGTCCCACTTTTGGCCCAGATCTTTCTCAGACATGATAAGAGCGGACGGCAGCGCTAGTGTGGATGACTTTGGCTTGAAGGCTGTAGTACGCTGTCATTCTTTCCTTCGGCGGCAGTGGAGCTGTGCGTGCGCTGCGTGATGGCGCCATCAGCTGGACAGGCGGAGATACTATATAAGGTCTGATGACGTGAATGGAACACTCCAATTACACTTAAACTAAATGAGTTTATTTCAGCGCTTTTATATTTTATTGTGTAAAGTTGAAGTACTAAAATAACTAAAACGTAATTACATTGATATGGACATATTTTGAAATAAAAAAATATTAAATAAAAATGTATTTTAATATTAATCAATGAAAAATATAATAAAACGCACAACAAAGTTACTTAAAATTAAAACAGAATATATATATATATATATATATATATATATATATATATATATATATATATTTAAAAAAATGTAATTTAAAATATTAACAAATGCACTGTTACAATTTATATATAAATTAATAATTTATTAATATTATAAATATTAATGTATTAATATTTTTTATTTACAAATAATAAATCTCTAATATTTTTTCAAGTATCTCGAAAGTTACAATTGGAATAAAAAAATGTACATTATAAAAATGAAAAAAAAAGTTATTAAAATTAATATTATCATTAAGTATTATTCATTATTATTATTTCAAGATCTCAAAAGTTAAGTTACAATTTTATAACAAAATTATTCAGTTTGAGGCATCATTTCTATTTTTGTCTAAAGCTGAAGTACTAAAATAATGATGTAGCCATTTAAAAAAATACATAATAATAATAATAATAATATATATATATATATATATATATATATATATATATATACACAATTAAAAAAGACATTGTAAATAAATTAAAAAAAATACAAAAACAATTAAAATTAAAACAGTATATATATATAAAATTCAAAATATTACTAAATACATGTTACTATGATACAAAATGTCTGACATATTACATCATTTTTATTTAATGGAATTTTTCCATTAAACATTAATAGAATTATTTTTTATTTAAAGATAATAAATATCTCTTTAATATTATTTCAAGTATCTCAAAAGTTACAATTGAAATAGTGAACAAAATTATTTTGTTTCAGGCATCATTTCTATTTTCATCTAAAGCTGAAGTACTAAAATAACACTGATATAGACATGTTTTATATAATATATATATATATATATATATATATATATATATATATATATAAACTTTACATTTTAAATAAAAAAAAAATACAAATGTATTGTCAAAAAATGACAAAAAACACAACAAAATTATTAAAATTAAAACAGAATATATATAAAATATATATTGATGACTAATGCCCAGATACAAAATATATGATGTGAATATATGATGTGTATTATGGTACATCATATTTTTAAGTAATGGAAATTTAAGAATTCCATGCATATTAATTAAATATGAACAATTATCCATTTTAATTACATTATTTACAAATAATATTACTTAATATCATTTTAAGTATCTTCAAAGTTACAAATGAAATGCTGAAATTAATAAATACAATTATTAATATTAAAATAAAAAAAAATAATTTATATTAATTAGTTAGTAATACTAATTAATATTATTAATTAATGTTATTATTATTATGATACAATTATTTTATTTCAGCTATTTGCCAAGGCAACATTTTTATTTTCATCTAAAGTTGAAGTGCTAAAATAACTAAACCGTAATTACAATGATATACAAATATTTAAAAATAAAAATATTAAATAAAAAAAACTATTTAATTTGAAATAAATTAAAATAATAATTAAAAAAATGAAAAACAGTCACTAAAACTTTACAATGAAAACAGAAAATATAAAAATAAAATCTAATTAAAAATATTAACAAATATATTAATAATAGATGCCCAAATACAAAATATATGACGTGACTGATTTTTATTTAATGGAAATTTTGCATTAAACAATAATACAACAAATTCCATGCATATTAATTATATATTAACAATGGTTCATTTTGATGAACATTATTCACAAATAACAAATATCACATTAATATCACTTCAAGTACTTAAAAAGTTACAAATTAAATACTGAAATTAATAAATAATTAATATTATTACAAAATAAATAAATAATTACTCATATTAATAATATTAATATTAATTCATATGATTATTATTATTATTATTATTATTATTATACAATTATTTTATTTCAGCTATTTGCCAAGGCAAATATTTGTCTAAAGCTGAAGTACTAAAATAACTAAAACATAATGAAAAGTATAGACATTTTAAAATTAAAATAGTACATACAAAATTTATTTTAATAAAAAAAAGACAAACAAAGCTACTAAAACTTTACAATTAAAATGAACACAGAACATATAAAAATAAAGTCTAATTTAAAATATTAATAAATATGTGATGTGATTTTATGGGAAAAATATGTTTGATATAAAAAAAAATTACTCAAAAATCAATTAAAGCCTAATAATCAGCCATTTTAATTAATATTATTTAAAAAGTAATACATATTAAACTTTACATCACAAAAGTTATAAATTGTGTTGTAAAGGCTTTCAAAAATAAATAAAGCAACAGAAAATTAAATAAAATGTAGAAATTAAATAGCTGTAAATTAGTACTAAATAAATTATTTTAAATAATTAAATTAGTTTAATTTAAACAGATCTCATTAAACTCAAATGAATATATTAATCAATGTATAAATAACAAATTCATATATAAATTATTAAACATGATCAAAAGCTTTTTGCATATATATATATAAATATATAAATATGATTATTATTATTATACAATTATTTTATTTCAGCTATTTGCCAAGGCAAATATTTGTCTAAAGCTGAAGTACTAAAATAACTAAAACATAATGAAAATTATAGATATTTTAAAATTAAAATAGTACATACAAAATTTATTTTAATAAAAAAAAAAACAAAGCTACTAAAGCTTTACAATTAAAATGAAAACAGAACATATAAAAATAAATAAATATAATATAATATATAATAAATAAATAAATATATATATATATAAAATTTATATTCATTTATTTATTTTTTATTTTTTTTTTACATATAACAAATATAATATAAATACATTCACATATTTAGTTGTTTTTAATTGTCATACAATATGATGCTTTCTAGATTTCTTACAGAACTTCATTATGATTCATCACTCAGATCACGTTTAAACTTGAATACTTCTATTTTATTTTACACATAGAGTTATACAAAATAACTGCGGTACACACGATCGTTTTCCTGAGATGAAAATACAACAATTTACAATAAAACCACTGGCAAAATGCAGAGAGGACATTTTCGGAGACACTGCTTAAAGATGCAATACTGCTGATAAACACAACTTTCCTTATGCTGAGGTTAGGATCATATAGAATTCAATCATGTGACCTAAAAAGACTATTATCCTGCTGAGGCTAAATGCAAAAATGCAAACAGAAACGGATGTGCGATGCGCGTTTGCCTAGCTTCTCTTATGAATAAACTGAAGAGGTGATACGTCTTTCCTGAACAAAAAAACAATAACAAACATCAGAAAGTGCACCATCAGGCAGCAGGAAGTTGAGCCACTGCCAGGACTAGAGAACCCAACACACACACACACACACACACACACATATACAAACGATATATCCTCTAGGACTCGTGTTTGTCAGGACTCTTGTCTGCGTTCGTCTCGTCTCTCTGGGGCCTCACTGAGCCGCTGCTGATGGACAGCAGGCCCCTGAGCTCCTTGTTCTCAATCTGCATGAACAAAAACACGCGTTACAGGAAAATGCAAAAGCGGGCGTTACTATAGAAACTTATAAGATGGAA
>CM065132.1:460000-482500 GCA_033026305.1 Cirrhinus molitorella | reverse complement strand
TTAAAAAGCATTAAAAATCTTACTGATCCCAAACTTTTGAGCGGCAGTGTGTGTATATATATATATATATATATATATGCATTGAATATGCGTATATGCACACAAAGTAATCATATTATTATTTATTTCCCTCTCCCTTTTTCTTTTTTTAAAGGCATCTCATTTATTATTATTGATATTTTATTTTATATATATATATTATTTTTTTTTTTATTGTTTTAATGCATATACATATTGTTTGTTGTTATTATTTTATTTGTTTCTGTTATTTAAAAAAATAATAATAATAATTACACTTTGTGTTGTACAAATTACAAAATAATGGTGTAATTATGATATGTAAATTGAACTGAATTTTCAATAAACATAAAAAAAAGCATTCTGAGTTGGTGAATTAAAACAAAGCCTTTACTTCAAGCTGCGCCAGTCTCTCTTTGACGGAGCAGTAGCGCTGGTCATCCACCTGCACTGCGCGACGCATGACTTGACCCATTTCACAGATGCGCTCCAGCTGGCTCTGAACCTCCTGAAACAAAGACAAAGGCCTGGTTTTTGAACATGCTACTGGAATCATTTAAAGACACAGACGCAAATTAAAGGAATAGTTCAACCACGAATGAAAGTGTGCTGAAAATGAGTTTGCACCAAAGTCCCGATCTGAATTGAATCATTTATGAACCCTCACCGAAGCCCCGATCTGAATCAAATGATTCACTAACCAGCACCGAAGTCTGAAGCCTTGAACTGAATCAAATGACTTTCGATCCGTGCTCCGAATTTCAGATCTAAACCAAGTCCCAATCTGATTCAAATGATTCGCGAACCAGCACCAAAGTCCCAATCTGAATCAAATGATTTTTTTAAATGATTTGTGAATCTACACCAAAGTCCCTAACTGAATCAAATGATTCACAAACCTGCACTGAAGTCCCTAACTGAATCAAATGATTCATGATACGCAAAGTTTTGATCTAAATCAAAGGATTCGCAAACATCAGTCCTGATCTGAATCGAATGACTTTTGAAATGATTTGTGAATCTACACCGAAGTCCCTAACTGAATCAAATGATTCACAAACCTGCACTGAAGTCCCTAACTGAATTAAATGATTCATGATATGCAAAGTTATCTAAATCAAATGATCTAAAATCAAATCTATCTAAAATCAAACTCGATTTAAATCCCAATTCGCAGAAAAAAAAACATGTCCCAATCTGAATCAAATGATTCACGAACCAGCACCGAAGTCCCAATCTGAATCAAACAAATTTTGAAATGATTTGTGAATCTACACCGAAGTCCCTAACTGAATCAAATGATTCATGAACCCGCACTGAATTCCCAATCTGAATCGAATCATTCATGAACCCTCACCAAAACCCCAATCTGAATCAAATGATTTGTGAACCAACACCGAAGTCCCGATTTGAATCAAATGACACACAAACCCTCACAAAAGCCCTGATCTGAATCAAATGATTCATGAACCAGCACCAAAGTCCCGATTTGAATCAAATGATTCACTAACCAGCACCGAAGTCTGTGAAGCCTTGAACTGAATCAAATGACTTTCGATCCGTGCTCCAAATTTCAGATCTAAACCAAGTCCCAATCTGAATCAAATGATTCACAAACCCGCACTGAATTCACAATCTGAATCGAATCATTCATGAACCCTCACCAAAACCCCAATCTGAATCAAATGATTCGTGAACCAGCACTAAAGTCGTGATCTGAATCGAATCATTCATGAACCCTCACCAAAACCCCAATCTGAATCAAATGATTCGTGAACCAGCACTAAAGTCCCAATCTGAATAAAATGACTCATGAACCCTCACCGAAGCAATAGGAATATTGCCATTTTTAAGGGATCAAGTCAAATTCAAGTACTTCAAGCACCCTAATGATGGATTTGCTTCTTACAAACACACAGCTTTTCGCTTGACAAGACGTTCATTGATGGACTGGAGTGGTGTGGATTACTTTTGGATTATTGTGATGTTTTTATCAGCTGTTCGGACTCTTATTCTGACGGCACCCATTCACTGCAGAGGATCCATTAGTGAGAATGGAATGCTACATTTCTCCAAATCTGTTCCTATGAAAAAAACAAACTCATCTACAGTTCTGCAAATTCTGGTCTGGCACCTTGGCGTGATCCTGGTGAAGGTTGAGCACAGGTTTGGTGTCCAGCTCTTTCTTCTCCATCATCAGCTGAAGCATCTGTTTTCGGTATCGGCCCATGATCAGCTCTAAAGCGTACTGGTGCTCCTCCAGAGACAGCCAGAGCTCTGTGAACAGCACAAAGACTTCAGTCAGGGGTTCACTTTAATAAATGCAGGACACTTTGAAGAAACTTGCCTCTGTTCTCCTGCTGGAGGTCTTTGATTTGGGTGTTCTCCTGGGTCAGCAGGACGTGAGGTTTGTATCTAGACAGCTCCTGATACTCTGTGCTTTCCTCCATGTACTAAACACAGGAAAAACACACATTCATTTGAGTTTTCTCTTTATTCATCAAGCCTGAATTTATTTGTTCCAAAATACAGCAAAAAAGAAATAAATAAATATTTTTACTATTTAAAAATATGCTTTCTTTTTGAAAATATTTTAAAATATAATTTATTCCTGTGACAAAATCTGAATTTTTCAGTCTTCAGTGTCACATGATCCTTCAGAAATCATTCTAATATGCATTCAACTTGCTTTTCAAGAAACATTTATTATTATTATTATTATTATTATTATTATTATCAATTTTTAAAACTGAAATTAATACTTTTATTAGGCAAGGACGCTTTAAATTGAGAAAAAGTGAAGATAAAGACATTTATAATGTTCTATTTCAGATAAACGCTGTTCTTCTGAACTTTCTATTCCAAGAAACCTGAAAAAAATCTACTCAGCTGTTTTTAACAGAATAAAAATAATAATAATGTTTTTTGAGCAGCAAATCAGAATATTAGAATGATTTCTGAAGGATCATGTGACTGGAGTAATGGTGCTAAAAAATTAGCTTTGAAATCACAGGAATATATATTTAAATAGAAAACTTATTTAAAATATATATTTTTTATTTTTATTTTAAAAATGTAATTAAAAAAAACTCACAAATTGTACATTTTTTATTGTACTTTGGATCAATTAAATGCAGGCTTGGTGAGCAGGAGAGACTTAAAAAAAAACATTAAAATACAAACTGTACACACAAGAATAATAATCGACCTTTTTAATCAGATAAATAGTAATACATAACATATTAACCAACTGTTAAATGAATGGTTTGTTGCAGGGTTCTCAATTTTATTTATTTATTTATTTTATTATAAAATTAAATTCAGTCCGAAATGCAACAAAATGCAAAAACATCAACATTCTTCAAAAAATATTGCAGTCAATATTATATTATTATATTATAATTTGTATATTTTTAGACAGATTTAGCATATCAGGCAGCGTATTAGTTATCAGCAACGACACACAAAAAGTAAATAAAAATAAAAAATAATATTTTTTAATTTTGCACTGTATTCAAGGCAGCTTTTATCCATAAGTTCAGACCTCTTATGTTTACACTGAAAAATTGTTACTTTCTGTAAAAATTTTGGTTTTTTTTTTAGGGAGAAACGCAATATTGTAACGCATTACTTGCCGTAAAAAGTAACGTAACTGGTTACTATTTTTTTTTTAGGAAGAAATGCAATATTGTAACGCATAACTTTCCATAAAAAGTAACTAAGTAACGTAATTAGTTACTTTTTTAGGGAGTAACGCAATATTGTAACGCATTACTTTCCGTAAAAAGCAACTAAGTAAAGTAATTTGTTACTTTTTTACTTTTTTAGGGAGTAACGCAATATTGTAGCGCATTACTTTCCATAAAAAGTAACTAAGTAACGTAATTAGTGACTTTTTTAGGGAGTAACACAATATTGTAACATTACTTTCCATAAAAAGTAACGAAGTAACGTAATTAGTTACGTTTTTAGGGAGAAAACCAATATTGTAACGCATTACTTTTAAAAGTAACTTTCCCCAACACTGATAGTCCTATCCTAACAAACCATACATTAACGGAAAGCTTATTTTTTCACCTTTCAGATGTTTTTTTGAAAAACTGACACTTATGGCTGGTTTTGTGCTCCAGGGTCACAAATGCAAACAAAAAAATGTAAAGCAACAAACAAAAATCCCTCATATTGCATGACTCGGACAAAACAAATATCAAATTCTCTGACTTTCAATGACTGGAAGACTTTCTTTTTGTTTTTTTGCAGTGTAGTGTCTTTCTTACACAAAACTGCATGCTGTGTAACAAAAAACAAAAGCAAGAACTCATGCACACGACTGTAATGTGTCCCATGCATGATCACAGAGGTCATATGTGTGAGATGTCATATCATGCCTTGTCAGGAAGAGTGTTTCCGACCTCCTTCATGCTGTGGATCTTCTGGCTGAGGACGCTGGACTGATCGATGAGGCTCTCCGCGGCCGTGTCGTGCTCCTTCAGCCGATCCAGCAGCGTCCGCGCGTCGCCCAGCACCTTCTCCAGAGAACACGACATCTCCGCCGGCTTCGCTTCACTCAGACACCGCCACAAACTCAAAGCCGAGACTGGCGCATAACAGTCGAATCAGAACAATGTTGACATATATTACACATTCACTTCCTTATATCGGCCACAAAATGCAAACCTAGTGAGGTAATCGATTGAAGAAAGCTGTCAACTAAGTCGAAGAACTTCCTGTACTAGTCAACGTCAAACACGTCAACCGTCCGGGAAACGTATTTTCAAAATAAAAGCCCTTCGGCTAAAATGAAAATACTCGAATTAGATGTTATATATTTGAACAAGATATTATTCTGTAATATTTCAGCGGCTATAAAATTCACTTTTCCGTCGAATTATCCCACAAATAGCTTACGCAAGTTGCAGAAATTTAGATAGAATCTAACATATTACGCAGTTTACCTTTATTTTCAAAACATTGTTAAACTTGGTATCTTTATGCAAAACAAAGAAATAGAAGTTTTGTGCAATAATATGTTGATTGTAGCAAAGTTTTATATACACAAATGTAGATTTGTTAAAGCTTCTCCTTGTTTCACAGCATTCAAAAATGAGTTTAAAATTTTATTTAAATCTATAAAATATTTGAAAACAAAAAGTGCCTTAAAATTCTCTGAACTTTTGTCAACATATATGGACTGAAAATGTAATTTAATTTGTGTTATAGTATTATAAAAAAAAAATCACTTTTTTTCATATTATTTAGTTGTAGTGTTAAATGTGTTTAACATTGGAATATGACAATGCCTGTTTGTTATTTGAATGTTTAATAAAGTGTACAAAAAAAAACACTTTATTTTCAAAATAAAAGCAGCGTGTAAAAAAAATAAAAGTATTCAAAGTCCTGTAAAAGAGACGTTTACTTTTTGTAGGTCTTTATTGTTATTTAGTGAATACTAACGTCATAAATTCTTACAAAGGAATAAAAAAAAATAATTAAAATAAAATACTGGAATTTCTTGAAACCTGTTTTTTTATTTTATTGTTAATTGTAATTTTTTTAAAATAAAAATTAGAGGTTATATTTTACAAATATTTTTATTATATTATGTCACTTCTTTATTTTATTATATAATATTTTAGCAGCTATAAAATTAACTTTTCCATTGAATTATCCTACAAATAGCTTACGCAAGTTGACTCTGCATAATAACATGGATAGAAGAAAGTCTAAAATCTTCTTAAATAATAACAAATGACATACTTTACCTTTATTTTCAAAATAAAAGCCACGTTTGGATAAATAAAAAATACTCGATTTTTATGTATTATTATTATTCTAATGTCATAAATTATTGAAATAGGAATAAAAAAATATTTTATTGTATTTTTAAAAAATAAAAATGAGATGTTATATTTCTAAAATATTTGTATTATATTATTATACACTTTTTTTATTATTATATAATATTTTAGCAGCTGTAAAATGCACACATTGACGTGTTTACACTTTTCTGTTGAATTATCCTACAGTTTACACAATGTTTCTGCATAATAACATGGATAGAAGAAAGTCTAAAGTCTAGTTAAAATCAATCAAATGACACACTTTGCCTTTAATTTCAAAATAAGTAAAAAATAAAGTACTCAAAGTCCTCTAAAAAAGACATGTTTGTAGGTCTTTATTGTTATTTAGTGAATTCTAAAAAAATCTTGAAATAGAAATGTAAAAAAATATTTCTCAAACACTCGATTTTACATTTTTTAAATAAAAATTAGATTTTATTTTTCTAAAATATTTTATTATATTATATTATATTATTATATAACATTTTATAATATTATATATTTTAGCAGCTGTAAATTTCACATATTGACGTTTACACTTTTCTGTTGAATTATTCTACAAACCGCTTACACAAGTTGTCTTTGCATAATAAAAGTCTAAAGTCTAGTTAAAATCAATCAAATGACACGCTTTACCTTTATTTTCAAAATAAAAGCCCTGTAAAACAGTACTCAAGGTCCTCTAAAAGAGACATATACTTGTTTGTAGGTCTTTATTGTTACTTAGTGAATTCTAAAGTCATAAAATCTTGAAATAAAAATAAAAAATAAAATAAAAGTATTTTTATTTCATTTGTTTATTTATTTATTTTACATATTTCTAAAATAACTGTATTAAATTAAAATAACATTTTTATTCTATTATTTTATCAGCATAAAAATGCACATATTGACATATTTACACTTTTCTGTTGAATTATCCTACAAATAGCTTACACAAGTTGCCTCTGCATAATGACACACCTTTATTTTCAAAATAACAAATAAACAAAATACTAAATGTCCTGTGAAAGAGACATAGACTTGTTTGTAGGTCTTTATTATTATTTAGTGAATTCTAACGCCATAAATTCTTGAAATAGAAATAAAAAAATTCTCGAATTCAAATTTTTCAATTTTGTTTTAAATAAAAATTCGAAAATATTTGTATTATATTTTATTATTATATAACATTTGTATTATAATATTATATAATATTTTACCTGCTTTTTTAGGAGCATACATTTAGATCCTGATAATCAAACCTCAAATATAGCACCATGGTAAAAATGTAATTTCTATGTATGGTTCTATGTTTCACTTTATGTTTTATTACAGTAAAAACACGAAGCCCCTTTTTAAAATGGGACAATACATACAAAAAAGCCATGCAAAATGTTCAACTTTCAGGTAAGTTCTGATCAAAATAAAGCAGTGAGATAACTGGACAAATAATGGCTCTTTTGTTGTGTCACACAGTCATCATTATCTGATCGAGGGGCTTGCGTTTGAGGTCAGGCACTTTGGCGTCAGGCGAAGGGTAGCCAACAGGAAGCAGCATTAGAAGCTTCTCATTGGCCGGTCGCTGGAGGAGGCTCCTGAGCTGGGGGCCGCAGTTCAGAGGCGTGGTCGTCACGGTAACCAGGCCCACATTCTACAACACAAAACGTAAACAATGCATTCGGAACAAAGAGTATAGAATCCCAAGAGGCGAAACTCTGCTGCGTTTCTGGTAACCGCCACTAGATGGCGCTTCGGTGCGCAGCCGCCATTCTGGGGTGAAAATTCCAGCCGAACAGCACAGAAGCAGACCGAATGACGACGAAAGAGAAGTCAAAGAGCAAATAAAATAATGCGATCGCTGCACGGAAGTAGTGTATGAGACGAAAAACTGCAAAAAGTCATTCTATATGGTTTTTCTACACATTTTTTTTACAAATCCGTCACATTTTACTCACAAAATTGCCGAATCTCAGCCAAATCAGAAGTGCAATGGAAAAATTCTCAAATTAAGTCATCAGTACATTTTATGACTACTACATATTGGTATTGTATTATTATATATGTTTACGTTATCAATTGTGGAATCCAACCATTAATTATTTGAGTCAGTTTGGCCTGCTTTGAGTATTTTCATTTTACTTTACACATTTACTATTACTATTACTGGTTACTATTATAGGTCTGAAATGAATATTGTAATTCTACATTATATTGTATGTTTTAACCCCTGGAACACACTACAAACATGATGATCTCACAGAAATAATGCATCGCTGTGTCCATCATAACTGAATAATCAAGTCATTTTGGAGACTTTTTTTGTTTGTTTACAGTCATACTTTAACGGACATTAAAAGACAATGCTGCAAAAACAATTTACTGTGAAGCTGTTATATTATGTTATATATTTATTGTCTAACATTCACAATTTTCTGATGCATGTCCTTAATTTTGTTGGCGTTAAATCAGCGTTTATAATGCTAATACTTCAACTTAAAATAGGAGTTTCACCTGAAACTGATTTCTAGAGAGCAGATTTTGTGACAAATAAATGGAAGAAAGTCTGTTTTTGACAATCACTAGTCTAGGACACTACATTATTCTGTTCTTATATTTTTTGTATCGC
This sequence comes from Cirrhinus molitorella, assembly GCA_033026305.1. Taxonomy (NCBI): domain Eukaryota; kingdom Metazoa; phylum Chordata; class Actinopteri; order Cypriniformes; family Cyprinidae; genus Cirrhinus; species Cirrhinus molitorella. Next base: position 474,034 of record CM065132.1, on the reverse strand, counting down.
AATAACAACAAATAACATTACAGTAGGCCTACGTACAAAACACACAGAAATATTTTCAATAATAAACAAGTTATGGTGAGTTAGTTAACAGAAGCAATATAGTATTATTCTTAAGAAACAAATGGAAACGGGTCACCATTCTGGTTGTGTATTTTAGCTTTAATGTACGTTTTTTTTTAAACAAAGCAGCTGATATTTGCCATAGCGACAGCAAGAAGCTAGTGGACTGCAGAGTCGCTTTCAGTCCAAAATGGCGGAAGCGTAGGACTGCTGCTGAGCGCAACTGTTGCTATGGAGCTCTGGGATTCTATACTCTTTGTTCGGAATGTTACAGCATTCACTTTTTTTTTTAAATATGTGTTTTTAAAATAGCTTTTTTTGCGTCTCACCTGCAGAGCAGCCAGCAGAATGCCACAGGAAATGGACACACTGATCTCATTGTAATAGTGAGTCCTTTTCTTGCCGCTGGGGAGAACTCCATATATCTGCTTGAACACTAGAATCAGATACGGAGCCACGTCCAAATACTCCTTCACCCAGTTTGTCCTGCCAAACAGACCTTTACTTGTTATTTAGTGAATTCTAAAGTCATATCAATTATTGAAATAGAAAATAAATAAATAAAAAAAAATACTATAATTTCTCAAATACTATTTTTTTATTTTAATTTTAATATAAAAAATAGATGTTATATATATTTATATATATAGATATATAAATTATATATATATATATATATATATATATATATTTATATATATTCTCAAATACTTGATTTTTAATTATTTGAAATAAAAATCAGATGTTATATTTCTAAAATATTTTAGTCATATTTTAAATTATTGAAAATAAATAAATAAAATACTAGAATTAAGATATATATATATATATATATTTATTTATATATATTCTCAAATACTTGATTTTTAATTATTTTAAATAAAAATCAGATGTTATATTTCTAAAATATTTTAGTCATATTTTAAATTATTGAAAATAAATAAATAAAATACTAGAATTAAGATATATATATATATATATATATATATATATATTTATTTATATATATTCTCAAATACTTGATTTTTAATTATTTTAAATAAAAATCAGATGTTATATTTCTAAAATATTTTAGTCATATTTTAAATTATTGAAAATAAATAAAATACTAGAATTAAGATATATAAATTATATATATATATATATATTTATATATATTCTCAAATACTTGATTTTTAATTATTTTAAATAAAAATCAGATGTTATATTTCTAAAATATTTTAGTCATATTTTAAATTATTGAAAATAAATAAATAAAATACTAGAATTACTTGAATACTGGATTTTTTTTTTCAATAAAAATTAGATGTTACATTTCTAAAACATTTCAGTCATATATTATTCAAATACTATTTTTTTATTTTAATTTTAATATAAAAATAGATGTTATATATATTTATATATATATAGATATATAAATTATATATATATATATATTTATATATATTCTCAAATACTTGATTTTTAATTATTTTAAATAAAAATCAGATGTTATATTTCTAAAATATTTTAGTCATATTTTAAATTATTGAAAATAAATAAATAAAACACTAGAATTACTTGAATACTGGATTTTTTTTCAATAAAAATTAGATGTTACATTTCTAAAACATTTCAGTCATATATTATTGAAAACAAATAAATAAATAAAATACTAGAATTTCTCAAATACGTGATTTTTAATTATTTTAAATAAAAATGGGATGTTATATTTCTAAAATATTTTAGTCATATATTAAATTATTAATATAAAATAAGTAAATAAAATACTGGAATTTCTCAAATACTTGATTTTTATTTATTTATTTATTTTTAATAAAAATTAGATGTTATATTTCTAAATATTTGAGTCATATTAAATTATTAAAATAAAATAAATAAATAAAATACTGGAATTTCTCAAATACTTCATTTAAATTTTTTGATAAAAAGTAGATGTTATATTTCTAAAATATTTGAGTCATATATTAAATTATTGAAATAAATAAAATACTAGAATTACTTGAATACTTGATTTTTATTATTTGTTCAATAAAAATTAGATGTTATATTTCTAAAATATTTGAGTCATATATTAAATTATTGAAATAAAATAAATAAATAAATAAATAAAATACTAGAATTGCTCAAATACTTGATTTTGAATTATTTTAAATAAAAATGGGATGTTATATTTCTAAAATATTTTAGTCATATATTAAATTATTAATATAAAATAAGTAAATAAAATACTGGAATTTTTGAATACTTGATTTTTATTTATTTATTTTTTAATAAAAATTATATGTTATATTTCTAAAATATTTTAGTCATATTAAATTATTGAAATAAAATAAATAAATAAAATACTAGAATTTCTCAAATACTTGATTTTAATTGTTTTATAAAAAGTAGATGTTACATTTCTAAAACATTTTAGTCATAAATTATTGAAGTAAAATAAATACAGTACTAGAATTTCCTGAATACTCAATTTTTTATTTGACTTTTTAAATAACTTGTAAATTACTTGTTTGTAGGTCTTTATTGTTATTTAGTGAATTCTAAAGTCATATACATTCTTGAAATAGAAAATAAATAAATAATTAAATTACTAGAATTTTTAAAAAAAAAATTAATTTTATTTGTTATTCAAATTTTTAAAATAAACAGATTAGATTATTTTTATACATATTATTATTAAGTGATTGTGTATTCCATTTTACTAATAATATCATAATAATAATATTTCTTACAAACATTAGTATTTAATTAATTTGTGTAGTATTACAATAGTAATAATCATACCTATTACTGTTATTATTATTATTATTATTATTATTATGATTGTTGTTATTATATTAAAGTGTGTCATATTATAAATATGACTATTTTATACATAAGTGATTGTGTATTCTATTTTACTAATAATATCATATTTAATAATAATAATTTATATTATTATTATTATTATTATTTATGTCTGCCTGAAACAAAGTTATCCATGGAAAATAAATAAATAAATAAATAAGATGGAAAAAAATTACCACAAGGGGGCACTAACACCAAAGCTAAATGCATTTTAGTCAACACATTATTATTATTATTATTATTATTATTTGTCTGTAATTGTTATATTACATTTTACATAACAATAGTGCAATAATAATAAATATTAGGCATTAAACTATGCATGATGTAGTCTCTTGTCTAAACTCACCTCAGTTTCTTGAGGTCATGGACCCACTTGTCTCCCATCCTTTGCTTGTAGTTGATCTCCTCTTCCTCCTCAACGATCTCTCGGATCTTGTGTTTGACGTCTGCATCAGACACCAGCACAAACGTCCAGGGCTCAGTGTGAGCTCCACTGGGAGCAGTGCCTTAATAAAGAGAAACAGTAATAAAATACTACAATTTCTTAAATACTCATTTTTTATTTGTTATTTTAATTTTTTTAATAAAAATTTCATGTTATATTTCTAAAATATTTTTGTCATATATTAAATTATTGAAATAAAATAAATAAAATACTAACATTTCTTAAATACATTTTTTATTTATTTTACATTTTTAAATAAAAATGTGATGTTATATTTCTAAAATAATTTTGTCATTTATTAAATTATTAAAATAAAATAAATAAAATACTAGAATTTCTTAAATACTCATTTTTTATTTGTTATTTTAATTTTTTAAGAAAAATTAGATGTTATTTTCTAAAATATTTTAGTCATATATTAAATTATTGCAATAAAATAAATCAAATACTAGAATTTCTTAAATACTCATTTTTAATTATTATTTGAATTTTTTAATAAAGATTTGATGTTATATTTCTAAAATATTTTACTCATATATTAAATTATTGAAATAAAATAAATGAAATACTAGAATTTCTTAAATACTCACTGTTTTATGTTATTTTTTAAATAAAAATTAAATGTTATATTTCTAAAATATTTTAGTCATATATTAAATTATTGAAAATAAATAAATAAATAAATAAAATACTAGAATTTCTCAAATACTCAACTTTTTATTTTATTTGTTATTAAAAGTTTTTATATAAAAATTAGATGTTATATATTTAAAATATTTTAGTCATATATTAAATTATTGAAAATAAATAAATAAAATACTAGAATTACTCAAATACATGATTTGTTTGTTTTTTTTTATAAAAATTAGATGTTATAATTTTTAAATAATTTAGTCATATATTCAATTATTGAAATAAAATAAATAAAATACTAAAATTTCTTAAATACATTTTTTATTTATTTTACATTTTTAAATAAAAATGTGATGTTATATTTCTAAAATAATTTTGTCATTTATTAAATTATTGAAATAAAATAAATAAAATACTAGAATTTCTTAAATACTCATTTTTTATTTGTTATTTTAATTTTTTAAGAAAAATTAGATGTTATTTTCTAAAATATTTTAGTCATATATTAAATTATTGCAATAAAATAAATCAAATACTAGAATTTCTTAAATACTCATTTTTAATTATTATTTGAATTTTTTAATAAAGATTTGATGTTATATTTCTAAAATATTTTACTCATATATTAAATTATTGAAATAAAATAAATGAAATACTAGAATTTCTTAAATACTCACTGTTTTATGTTATTTTTTTAATAAAAATTAAATGTTATATTTCTAAAATATTTTAGTCATATATTAAATTATTGAAAATAAATAAATAAATAAATAAAATACTAGAATTTCTCAAATACTCAACTTTTTATTTTATTTGTTATTAAAAGTTTTTATATAAAAATTAGATGTTATATATTTAAAATATTTTAGTCATATATTAAATTATTGAAAATAAATAAATAAAATACTAGAATTACTCAAATACATGATTTGTTTGTTTTTTTTATAAAAATTAGATGTTATAATTTTTAAATAATTTAGTCATATATTCAATTATTGAAATAAAATAAATAAAATACTAAAATTTCTTAAATACATTTTTTATTTATTTTACATTTTTAAATAAAAATGTGATGTTATATTTCTAAAATAATTTTGTCATTTATTAAATTATTGAAATAAAATAAATAAAATACTAGAATTTCTTAAATACTCATTTTTTATTTGTTATTTTAATTTTTTAAGAAAAATTAGATGTTATTTTCTAAAATATTTTAGTCATATATTAAATTATTGCAATAAAATAAATCAAATACTAGAATTTCTTAAATACTCATTTTTAATTATTATTTGAATTTTTTAATACAAATTTGATGTTATATTTCTAAAATATTTTACTCATATATTAAATTATTGAAATAAAATAAATGAAATACTAGAATTTCTTAAATACTCACTGTTTTATGTTATTTTTTTAATAAAAATTAAATGTTATATTTCTAAAATATTTTAGTCATATATTAAATTATTGAAAATAAATAAATAAATAAATAAAATACTAGAATTTCTCAAATACTCAACTTTTTATTTTATTTGTTATTAAAAGTTTTTATATAAAAATTAGATGTTATATATTTAAAATATTTTAGTCATATATTAAATTATTGAAAATAAATAAATAAAATACTAGAATTACTCAAATACATGATTTGTTTGTTTTTTTTATAAAAATTAGATGTTATAATTTTTAAATAATTTAGTCATATATTAAATTATTGAAATAAAATAAATAAAATACTAACATTTCTTAAATACATTTTTTATTTATTTTAAATTTTTAAATAAAAATGTGATGTTATATTTCTAAAATAATTTTGTCATTTATTAAATTATTGAAATAAAATAAATAAAATACTAGAATTTCTTAAATACTAATTTTTTATTTGTTATTTTAATTTTTTAAGAAAAATTAGATGTTATTTTCTAAAATATTTTAGTCATATATTAAATTATTGAAATAAAATAAATCAAATACTAGAATTTCTTAAATACTCATTTTTAATTATTATTTGAATTTTTTAATAAAAATTTGATGTTATATTTCTAAAATATTTTACTCATATATTAAATTATTGAAATAAAATAAATAAAATACTAGAATTTCTGAAATACTCACTGTTTTATGTTATTTTTTAAATAAAAATTAAATGTTATATTTCTAAAATATTTTAGTCATATATTAAATTATTGAAAATAAATAAATAAATAAAATACTAGAATTTCTCAAATACTCAACTTTTTATTTTATTTGTTATTAAAAGTTTTTATATAAAAATTAGATGTTATATATTTAAAATATTTTAGTCATATATTAAATTATTGAAATAAAATAAATAAATAAAATACTAGAAATTCTTAAATACTCATTTTTATTTGTTATTTAAATTTTTCAATACAAATTTGATGTTATATTTCTAAAACATTTTAGTCATATATTAAATTATTGAAAATAAATAAATAAATAAATACCAGAAGTTCTCAAATACTCAACTTTTTATTTTATTTGTTATTAAAAGTGTTTATATAAAAATTAGATGTTATATATTTAAAATATTTTAGTCATATATTAAATTATTGAAAATAAATAAATAAATAAAATACTAGAATTACTCGAATACTTGATTTTTTCTTTAAATAAAAATTAGATGTTATAATTTTTAAATAATTTAGTCATATATTAAATTATTGAAATAAAATAAATAAATAAAATACTAGAATTTCTCAAATACTCAACTTTTTTATTTTCTTTGTTATTTACATTTTTGATAAAAATGAGATGTTATATTTCAAAAATATTTTAGCCATATATTAAATTATTGAAATAAAATAAATGTTTAAAAATACAAAAATCTCTGAAATACTCAACTTTTTATTTTATGTTATTTGAATTTTTTTGATAAAAATGAGATGTTATATTTCTAAAATATTTTAGTCATATGTTAAATTATTGAAATAAAATAAATATTTATTTGAGACCTCTAACTGCAAAGTCAAACTGAACCCTGGTGAATGTAATACCTGCAGTGCGTATGACATTGTGGATCACTTCTTTCGGTACTGGTTCTGGACTGATGCAGCGGACAGATCGCCGAAGATTCATGAGCGAGTAGAACTTCTCCGAACGCTGCAGCATCTCAGACGCAGAGTATTGGCTTGGGGAGTATGGGATATGGACTAAGTCTTCCTCTGCTGTGTCCAGCCAATCATCACCATCATCATCCTCTGTGAACAAACAATCGACTGAGTCACCAAAAATCATTATGTCAAACCCAATCTCATGTTAATCTGAATACTGCATCCTTCACATATCCAAAAAGTCTTTAGTTTGATCATATTTACAAAAGAAAGATACAGCTTCACGATTTTCTCTGAAAACAGCTGAGCTCTTGGAGGCACGCCGTGGGCGGAGCTAAAAATTGACGAGCACTCGCGCAACGATTGCCAATAAAAACAGCCGGTTTTCCCACGGAATTGAGCTACTTTACCACTGTTGCCGCGGGTTGAAGCGACCCCAATAACGTCATATTTAGCCCCTGGAATGCTCATTTTACCAGAGGATCTACGCCAAAAAACATGCAAATTTTAGTTCCCCTTCAAAACGTGATTGGGCTAGGTTTGAGTAGCAATTGGGTGGGTTTTGTTGTGAAAAACACATACATTTGATGCCGTTTCACTTACCATCTGCAGTTCTGAACGTTTTATAAACGAGGCCCAGTTAGGTGCTGGATTTACACATCGTTTGATACTGAAAGCTGGAGCGGTCCCAGCCAATAGGGACATAATCTGAAAACCACGCCCACTGGGGGCGAAACAATCCAACGCAAAGCTGCCTTTGTGTCTTTTCTGACATATAACAAAAAACGTCCCAGGTTACGTATGTAACCCTAGCTCCCAGAGCTGCGTCAAAACGCTTTGGGGAACGCCTTTGGTGAACCACGCTCTGAATCCACGTGTGATCTATGAAAAAAAAACACGTTGCATCATAAGAAGAATGGCATCTACGCTAATATTAGTCTGTCTCTTGTTTATTCCGAGGTCTTAGTTGCCACTCAGATCCAGTCTGTATCCTGATCAGATGGTCACTGCAGTCCTGAGGCATCAACGATCCATCTGCTCAAAGATTTTTCAAAGCCCCTCTGGGGTTTCCTGTAGCACACAAATGGCTTACACATAACACATTTAAACATTTCTATAATTCTAATCCGTTAAAGGATTGTTAGGCTGCATTAATTAGGTCAACCGGAACCGGGAACACTTCCCATAACACCTGATGCACTCGCTGCATCATAAGAAGAAGAGCATCTATGCTAATATTAGTCTGTCTCCTGTTTATTCCGAGGTCTTAGTTGCCACTCAGATCCAGTCTGTATCCTGATCAGATGGTCACTGCAGTCCACTGATCCAGTCCGTATCCAGATATTGGGTCAGCACCTATAGATGACCTCTACAGTTATAAATTTCTTGTTTATTGGTCAGAGGAGAACTGACCCCCTGACCGAGCCTGGTTTCTCTCAAGGTTTTTTTTCTCCATTTCTGTCACCGATGGAGTTTTGGTTCCTTGCTGCTGACGCCTCTGGCTTGCTCAGATGCCTTTGGCGAACCACACTCTGAATCCACGTGTGATCTATGAAAAAAAAGGGCGTGACGTCACGCGCGGGTGGTGTAAGCGACCAGGAAGCTATAAACGCATGTGCGCCGGCAAACGGCGTCAACTTCGGAGAATGAAGCGAATGCTCACAGGGATGCTGGAAGTATTCCCCGAGACGCAGCGTCTCGTTCCCTCGGGGAGCTAGGGTTACATACGTAACCTGGGACGCTCCCCTTTTGGAAATTCACATTGTGTCAAAACGTTTTGGGGAACGAGATGCCCACGCCTCCAGACTTCCAAGTCCCTGCCCCTGGCAGCTAGGGCAAAAGAACAGAGGAGCCAGGAGTGGCTCGAAGATCAAGGTCATAAAATCGGACAAAGGTGAGGGACTTGGACCATCCCACGGCTTTGCAGATGTCCTGAATCAGGAGTGCTTTGGAGGCAGCCAAGCCTTGGGTAGAGCGAGCCTTGACTCCCAAGGGCAAGGGGAGACCTGAGGCATCAACGATCCATCTGCTCAAAGATTTTTCGAAGCCCCTCTGGGGTTTCCTGTAGCACACAAATGGCTTACACATAACACATTTAAACATTTCTATAATTCAAATCCGTTAAAGGATTGTTAGGCTGCATTAATTAGGTCAACCGGAACCGGGAACACTTCCCATAACACCTGATGCACTCGCTGCATCATAAGAAGAATGGCATCTATGCTAATATTAGTCTGTCTCCTGTTTATTCCGAGGTCTTAGTTGCCACTCAGATCCAGTCTGTATCCTGATCAGATGGTCACTGCAGTCCACTGATCCAGTCCGTATCCAGATATTGGGTCAGCACCTATAGATGACCTCTACAGTTATAAATTTCTTGTTTATTGGTCAGAGGAGAACTGACCCCCTGACCGAGCCTGGTTTCTCTCAAGGTTTTTTTTCTCCATTTCTGTCACCGATGGAGTTTTGGTTCCTTGCTGCCGACGCCTCTGGCTTGCTCAGATGCCTTTGGCGAACCACACTCTGAATCCACGTGTGATCTATGAAAAAAAGGGCGTGACGTCACGAGCGGGTGGTGTAAGCGACCAGGAAGCTATAAACGCATGTGCGCCGGCAAACCGCGTCAACTTCGGAGAATGAAGCGAATGCTCACAGGGATGCTGGAAGTATTCCCCGAGACGCAGCGTCTCGTTCCCTCAGGGAGCTAGGGTTACATACGTAACCTGGGACGCTCCCCTTTGGAAATTCACATTGTGTCAAAACGTTTTGGGGAACGAGATGCCCACGCCTCCAGACTTCCAAGTCCCTGCCCCTGGCAGCTAGGGCAAAAGAACAGAGGAGCCAGGAGTGGCTCGAAGATCAAGGTCATAAAATCGGACAAAGGTGAGGGGCTTGGACCATCCCACGGCTTTGCAGATGTCCTGAATCAGGAGTGCTTTGGAGGCAGCCAAGCCTTGGGTAGAGCGAGCCTTGACTCCCAAGGGCAAGGGGAGACCTGAGGCATCAACGATCCATCTGCTCAAAGTTTCAAGTGATAAAATATGTTCAAAATAATGTTTATGCACCAAAAGCGGAACGAAACAGCGCCACATGGAGCTTTATCCACTCTGACTGAAACTAGTTTAAAGCTATGTGCAACGAGACAGGCTTTTTAATCTACACATCGCCAACAATTACCATGGATTTACTGTAGTAACACTCACTGCACCATGGTATTGTGGCAGAAATGTGGAATATTCACACTGAATTTTATTACAGGAGTAATAATATATTATTATAATATGTATTTGTGATGAAGCTATAGCATGTGTGCATTTATATTGAGTGTTTTTAGACTACTGTTTTCATACAAAAACCCTATAGTTATATTTTTACCATGGTATTAAGGTACCATAACGTATATGGTTTGACTACGTTTATCATGATTTAAATGTATATTACTATGGGAGACCAGAATAAATGTAACCATACAAAACTTTTGATAATAAACAAAAATGTACCTCTGCATCTTAACTCAAGCTACTATCAGATATGCATTTCTAGGAGACACAAAAGTGATATTGATATAATTATCAGGCAACCCAAACCTGTTTCTTGATTTGAAACAAAACTCATTACAACATGCAGAAACTAAGAGAATCATTTTTCTATTTAGATATTCATTTTGTTAAGGAAAATTAACAGTCTGTTTTCTAAAGTTTCACTTTGGAGCAAAAATCTGACTTTAAACTTTTAAAGAAATAAAGATTTGACATTTTATGGTGATAATTATCGATATCGACTGATATGATTTTTTTTGGAATATATTTGACTATGTCATCTCACAGAAGAAAATGGTCATATTTGCAAAATATGATTGAATATACATAATTATGACAAAAAAAAATAATTAGGCTAATTGTTCAGCAAACATTAAAGCCCTTTTCTTTCTTTTTTTTAAAGTGGGCTGTTATAGAGAATGTTGCAATGTCTTGAGCAAGACGTTTTTGGACTTGAACCTTTGCATTCAGTTTAAAACTCTGTCCTTGCACAGCGTTCTTCCCTTCTTTGAGATGTCTTCTGTTCTGCATCGCTACGCTTCACTTGGTGCCCTCTTCAAAGGCATCTTCACATAAATGCTGTTGTGTTGAGGTTTTGTGTGCCTTCCACACTTACCATCTGGATACAGACAGTTTTTCCAATCCAATTATTTTTTGTCATTATTGTTTTATATGTTTTTTAAAAGAAGTCGCTTCTGCTCACCAAGTCATTTTATTTGATTGCATTTATGTGATTTAAAGTACAGCAAAACAGTAAATTTCTGAAATATTTTTACTATTTAAAATAACTGTTTTTATTTGAATATATTTTAAATTTTCATTTTTTCTTGTGATTTCAAAGCTGAATTTCTTTAGTGTCACATGATCCTTCAGAAATCATTCTAATATGCTGATTTGCTGTTCAAGAAACATTTATTATTATTATTATTATTATTATTATTATTATTATTATTATTATTATCAATATTTAAAACAGTTGAGTACACTTTTTCAGGATTCTTTGATTAATAGAAGGATCCAAAGATCAGCATTTATTTGAAATAAATAATATTTTGTAACATTATACACTACACCATTCAAAAGCTTTAAGTCAGTATATAAATATTGTTTTGATTTTTGGGAAAGAAATTATTGACATTAAAACTTTTATTTAGCAAGGATGCTTTAAATTAATTAAAAATGATGATAAAGACATTTATGATATTACAAATGAGTTCTATTTCAGATAAATGCTGTTCTTCTTAACTCTTTATTCATCAAAGAAACTGATAAAAATCTACTCAGCTGTTTTTAACAATAATAAAAATTGTTTTTTTTTATGAGCAGCAAATCAGAGTATTAGAATGATTTCTGAAAGTGACTGGAGTAATGATGCTAAAATTCAGTTTTGAAATCACAGGAATAAATTACATTGTAAAACATATTCAAATAGAAAGCAGTTATTTTAAATAGTAAAAATATTTCAGAATTTAACTGTTTTTGCTGTCCTTTGGATCAAATAAATGCAGGCTTGGTGAGCAGAAGAGACTTCTTTAATAAAACATTTAAAAAAAACTTCTGACATGCAATATGATTCTGGCACACTATACTAATGTAAAAATAAATCTATTTATTTGCATTAATTAATTAGTATCATTAATAATACTTTTGTAAACTGGACAGTGGATGCAAAAGTAAAAACTACAATCAAAGTCTCGTCACTTACTCCCTAATATTACTGTATTCTGTGTTATAGAGTCTAGTGGTGGACAGTACCGCTGTGTTTAGTGCTGATTTCTGTATTATCCTGCAGATCCTCGTCTGCCCACGGTCTGGCTGTCTGATCTGAAGGCTTCTGCTTTGATCTGTTCTCTCTCCTCTGGGAGTTTTTAAAGAAAAAAACGATAATCACACACAAAACCGCCACGAACACCGGAGTGAGAGACGAAAACACCGCCATGATGAACGACTGTGAAGTCTGGAGAAGGAGTTTCACTCAAAGGGGAGGGACTCTGTTAATATTAAACAGCTCCCAGGGAACATATAGGCTACTGCATAATTTGATTATCACACAGTATTTCTGTAAAAATATAAACTTACTTTACGGTTATAAATTGTTTAGTGTCTGAATTAAAAAAAAAAAAAATAAATAATAATAATAATAAAACAATGTTATCTAAGAACAATTAAAATGCATTAGTGCTGAAAATATTTAAGTGACTCGTTACATATCAGGCATGGAATCATCATTCAGCCGATTAGTTCAAAGTTGATTCAGTCAGGAATGAATCGGCGAATCATTTACTCAAACGACTCATTCGAATCCTTTGATTCAGTCAGCAATGAATCACCTCCACTTGACGTGTAGCTCGAATCATCACGACGTCGATTCTGCTGTGGCTTCGTTTGCCAATATTTTCGTTGGCAGAGCAAAACGGACGAAGTAACAGTATCAGAATGGAATAAACATATTCAAATAGAAAGCAGTTATTTTAAATAGTAAAAATATTTCAGAATTTCTCTTTTTGCTGTACTTCGGATCAAATAAATGCAGGCTTGGTGAGCAGAAGAGACTTCTTTAATAAAACATAAAAAATCGTACTGTTCAAAAATTTTTGACATGCAATATGATTCTGGCACATTATGCTAATGTTTAAAAAAATCTATTTATTTGTATTAATTAATTAGTTATATTAATAATTCTTTTGTAGACTGAAGAGTGAATGCAAAAGTAACAAAACACAATCAAAGTCTTGTCACTTACTCCCGAATATTACTGTAATATATGTTTAATCATTATAAAAAAATAATTTAACAATAATAATAAAAAAAAATGTTATCCAAAAACAATGAAAATGCCTTAGTGCTGAAAATACAAATATAAGTTGTTATAAGAAGTTACAAACTTCTTGCAGGGCTGTACACTTAAGAGCACAGTCAAAATTTCAGGAGCACCTTCTAATTAATAATCAAAAAATCAGATAAAATAAAATTGTCTTCCCATTACGAGGTAGTATTTGACTCCTTAAATTGGTTTACAGGGGAATTTAGTTTCCTTTGTAATCGCATTTTTGGCAACTTTGTTAAAAATATGTCATCTTTTATGTTTTTTTTTTTATATATAAAGCTTTTTAAGATTAAAGCAACAGATTAAGAGCAAGCAGAATAAGAATAAGTTAACAATCAAATGAAATCAGCATTAAAAAAAATAATTTGCACTACAGAGGTGATGGAGAAGAACACAAAAGTGTCTTGTAGTGTATTTTCATGTGTTTAATGAGGCTCAGGGGTGGCATGAGTGCGATCAAATTGATAAATGCATGTTGAGATTAATGTTTTAAATATAACATTTTGAACACAGAAATATGAAATGATTTAAATAACTTTAAAAATGAAATTAACTCTACCAGTAGGTGGCGGCAAGCCACTGATTTAATTACTGAATCATATC
>CM065132.1:320000-455000 GCA_033026305.1 Cirrhinus molitorella | reverse complement strand
TCAGTGCTGGGCAAGTTAAATATTAACCAATAAAAACACAATTCTGCATCCACTGCTCAAAATCAACTGATGTAAATGTCTACGATTTTCTTCAGAATTAAAATATGATCGAATTTTTTTTTCTATGTATAAACTGTTTATGTAATAAAATATGTTTTCATAGTTTGTGTTCTCCCTTATCAGTGGAAAATTATCACAAATTAAAAAGGATTCATGCCATATTCTCCAAAACCCCACTTTTCTAGGGCATTTCCAAACTTTTAGAGGGCAGTAGATACAGTATCTCTCAGAAGTGTAACATTTTTTTATTACATCTTTTTATGTGACAACACTGAAGAAATGACATTTTGCTACAATGTAAAGCAGTGATAATTTTGACAGCAAATTTAGATTTAGTTTGAGTCATAGTCTTTTGAATTGAGTTCTCTCTTGTCGTCAAATTTATCCATATGTCTGCACTTCTTCCACATATTGACATTTCTGAGTGTTTTATCAGACGTGCAGCAAGTGTATTTTAGCTTGTGTCCCGCCGGTTTGTACGCATCTAACCTCCTACTACGCAACTGATTTTTCTGAATGAATCTCTTTCCAAATCTTCCCTCCCTAACATTTTCGTCTCGTTTTTATTCGTTGGAAATGGCAGTAGATTTTTGTCATTCAAAAAGAATTTCAGTTCGTTATCGTTTCGTTTTCGTCTGTGAAAAAAACGCTGTTGACAAAATTATGATGAAAATTATTCGGCAACAAAATTAACACTGATGTAAAGTAGTGAGTGTGCAGCTTGTATAACAGTGTAAGTTTGCTGTCCTCGCGAAATAACTAAACACATAGCCATTAATGTCTAAACCGCTGGCCACAAAAGTGGCCACCCCTAAGTGAAAATGCCCAACTTGGGCTCAATTAGCCATTTTCTCTCCCCAGTGTCAGGTCTCAGGTGTGAATGGGGAGCAGGTGTGTTAAATTTGCTGTTATCGCTTTCACTCATGGCAAAGAACTCTCTGAGGATCTGAAAAAAAGAATTGTTGCTCTACATAAAGATGGCGTTAGTCTCAGCCTCAGATGTCACGCCCACAGAACGTTGGCTAAACGTCTGATGCATATGGCACACTTATCTGGAAACACTTCAGGAGTTTCAAAGTCGTCACAGGATTGGTTAGATTATGCGGGGTTTCCGGTGTGTGTCGCGTTCTTTAACGTTCCGCCTTGAAACAAAAATGCCGTTGTGAAAATCGTTGTGTTTACAACTGTGACGACGAGCGCCTATTAGGATAAACTAAAGGCTAGACTTTCAAAAGAATGTGAAAAATGTCAAGTTCACGGCATAGAATCTTTAAAATATGTCCGAGAGTTTCACACATCAGTCTGTTATTGTGGTGACATTTCCACGCCCGTAAACATGACGCGGCACCAAACGAAACGCGATTGGTTGTTTTATCTGTCAGTCATATGGCCCAATGGGTGGGCCTTGGTCATTCAAAGCGGCCAAAGATTCGCTACGTGAGACTAAGATGGTGTAAGCCATAAGAAGATCGTCCAGAAGGAAGCCTCTTCTAAAGATGATGCACAAGAAAGCCCGCAAACGGTTTGCTGAAGACAAACAAACTAAGGACATGGATTACTGCAACCATGATGAGACCAAGATCAGTTTATTTGGTTTATTAATCATGCTAGAAACATGCTAGTAAAATGCTAATAACATGCTAAAAACATGCTAATCATGCTATATTCATGTGTTAGCAACTTGTTAATCATGTTATAAACATGCTAGTAACATGCTAATAATGTTGAAATCATGCTAGAAACTTGCTAGCAACTTGCTAATCATGCTAGAAACATACTAGTAACATGCTAATAGTGTTGAAATCATGTTAGCAATGTGCTAGCAACTGGCTAATCACGGTAGGAACATGCCAGTAACATGCTAATTGTGCTAGAATCATACTAACAACTTGCTAAGCATGTTAGTAACATGCTAATCACACTAGAAACATGCTAGCAACTTGCTAGTAACATGCTAATAATGCTAAAATCATGCTAGAAAAATGTTAGCAACTTGCTAGTAACATGCTAATAATGCTAGAATCATGCTAGTAACATGCTAGCAACTTGCTAGTAACATGCTAATAATGCTAGAATCATGCTAGAAACATGCTAGCAACTTGCTAGTAACATGCTAATAATGCTAGAATCATGCTAGAAACATGTTAGCAACTTGCTAGAATCATGCTAGAAACATGCTAGCAACTTGCTAGTAACATGCTAATAATGCTAAAATCATGCTAGAAACATGTTAGCAACTTGCTAGTAACATGCTAATAATGCTAGAATCATGCTAGAAACATGTTAGCAACTTGTTAATCATGTTAGAAAAATGCTAGTAACATGCTAATCATGTTGGAATCATGTTAGCAATGTGCTAGTAACTTGCTAATAATGCTAGAAACATGCTAGTAACATGCTAATCATGTTGGAATCATGCTAGCAGTGTGCTAGCAATCTATCTATCTGACTGTATTGTCATTAAAACAGTCATGCTTTAAGCTTTAAAACTACCTTAAACTTCAAACTATTTCAGACAATCAAATGTAAAACTTAAAGCTTTTAAAAATTTTCTGGTCAGGCTTTCTCAAGCCAACTTAAAGTTTGTCTTGACAAACTTATTTATCTAGTTATTATTATTATTATTATTATTATTATTATTATTATTATTATTATTATTATAAATATTTAAAACAAAAAAAGTTAAATATATTTATTTGGCTTTCTATTCATCAAAGAAACCTAAAAAAAATAACTAGTTCTTAATAATATTAATAAATGTTTTATGAGCAGCAAATTTTGGAAGCATCATGTGACTGATGCTAAAAATTCAGCAGGAATAAATAAATTTTAAAACATATATAGAATAAAACCAGAAAACAGTTGTTTTAAAAATAGTTAAAATATTTAATATATATTTGCTGTACTTTGAAACAAATAAATGCAGGCTTGGTGAGCAGAAGAGACTTCTTTTAGAAAACATTAAAAATCTTACTGTTCAAAAGCGTTTGACTGCTAGTGTATATAATCATGCATGTACACATTATTAATAATCATACTTCTAAATCATTTTTTGCTCCACACTTAACTGAAAACAACATTAAACTGCCAAAGAAAGTTATAATTATAATTCATATGATTCATGGAACATTCAGCTTGCTTTATTCAGACAGTTTTGGGAAAAATGCACAAATGCATGAATGCATATTCTCTCTTCATTTTTCATCCTCCTCGCATGGAAAACCACTGATTGCATTGCTGGATGGCAGATGCTAATCTAATATTGGCATGATAGATATGACAGGGTTAGAGAAACAAATGAATGAGACAAGAGCAGGGTGAAAGAGAGATGTAGGAAAACGCAGGGGGAGGATGAGCATGCTGACCAGAGCTTGATTTAGCGAATACAAGAGCTGAAGAGAGTCTACTTCCGTCAGCCCTCATCGCATCTTAATATGATGCTATAATGGTGGACAACAGCACTGATATCAATCAAATTAGACCTAATGGCTGGTTTACTTGCAGAGAAACCCTGATACCCTTTCAGTGTAGATTGCTGATTGCGCTAAATGGCATTTGAATGGATTGTGTTGCACATCTGGAGCTAAAGCACGCGCCTGTCTTTCGACATTCTCCTCACATGCACCTCCCAGTCTCAATTATTCCCCTCGTGAACGCGCCTGCGGAAAGTGGGTCAGGAAATTTAAAGGGAAAGCGTCGCTATAAAGGGATTTCATAGCTTCATGTGTATGTAACATATCTGCTTTCTGGCCCTCTTTGTTTAGGAGTCACACTTACCATCTTCACGGACCGAATGTGAAATCTAACTTCTTTTTTTTCTTTTCCAGGAAAACCAATGCAATCAATTTTTGTTCAATAATATTTTTTGATTATTATTTAGAAATTTTAGGAGATTTTATGATACTATGCAATATTTATAAAATTGTAATTAGCTATTTTTTCCCCTTTGGAATTAATATATATTTTTGTATTTAATAATTTATATATTATTTTTCAATAATATTATTTCAAGATGAAAACTAGATTATTTTGTTTAGCCCATTGGCAGAATGGCAGATTTTTTTTTGCTTGTTTCAAGCAAAAACTCTCTTAATTTTAACATGTTTTTTTTTTTTCTGAAAACAAGACAATGATTTTTACTTGTCTAGAAAGTCCTTTTTGATTTAAGAATTTTTAGATATTTTGGCTGGAAACAAGAAAAAAGTAAGTAAGAAATGCATTTTTTTTGCAGTGTAGTTCCACTTTAGCACAATCAGATTTACTTAAGTATAGCTTTAGTTGGACTTCTGCACAATTAAACTGCATTGAGTACAAAATGAGCTGTTCCAACTTAGCAGACATTAAATATACTAAAGTACAGTTGCAGGTTATTTGTATTTATTGCATAACATGTTCATGTATTTGTAGTATATTTAGCATGGAATAAATATATTTTAAATACTTTTTAGTATATTTATGTTGAAAAGCCTTTTTTGTAATTTTATGTATGTTCTTAATGAACTAAATAATCAATTACAAGTATTTGGTAGCTTTTAAAGGAATAGTTAACTCAAAAAATAAAAATAAAATAAAATAAAATAAATAAAAATACAATTAAAAAATGTACTCACTATCCAAGATGTAGATAAGTTTGTTTCTTCATCAGAATTTGATCAGATTTGGAGAAATGACATCTTTTGTTCATCAATGGATCCTCTGCAGTGAAGAATGAGAGTCCAACAGATAATAATAATAATAAAAAAAAAACATATCACAATAATCTACAACCCATTAATTTGAAACATTTTTACTTCAAACAATTGCTTCCAGCTAAAATAAAATGTCTCTATCCATAATATTGCAGCAAATTGTAATTTTTGGGGTGAACTATTCCTTTAAAATGAAAAATATAATAATAATAATAATAATAATAATAATAATAATAATAATAATAATAATAATAATAATAATATATATATATATATATATATATTTATTTATTTTTTTTAAGCTGCCCAATATTGTGGTAAAAATAAAGTAAAATTGTGAAATTGTATTTGTACTTGATTGTGTCAGAAACCTCATAGCTGATGTTATACACATTCTGGAAAGCAGAAAGAAAGCTATGTTGGAGAAGAGTATGAATATGTGTAAGAATTATGGACAAAAGACAGATCTGTCCACATTGTGTGAGAAGGATCCTGATATGGACCACAAGATGAACAGTCTTGTAGCAAGTAAGAGGATTAATACATTTTCAGGATTCTCGTGACATGTTCAGTAATTAGATGCAAATTTGTGACTAACAGACCACAGAAACCATGGTTTTTCCACATCTGCAGAACACCAACCTCAGGCTTGAAAGTATGAAAAAATACAGTGCCTTGCAAAAGTATTGATACCCCTTCATGTTTTATGCTGCTGCCTTACATTGAACTGCTTTAAAATACTTTCCCCCACATCAATCGCACTCCACACACCATTATGACAAAAGAGAAAACAGAATTGTCACAACTTAGTACATTTATTACAAATAAAACACTAAATAATTACATTACATAAGTATTTATACCCTTAGCTCAGTACTAGAAACATGTTATGAACTCGCTAATCATGCTAGTAACATGCTAATCATGCTAACAACTTGCTAATCATGTTAGAAAGATGCTAGCAACTTATGTGTAACATGCTAATCACGTTAGAATCATGCTAGCAACATGTTAATCATGTTAGAAACATGACAGTAACTTGCTAATCATGCTAACAACTTGCTAATCATGCTAACATGCTAATCATGATAGCAACTTGTGTGTAACATGCTAATTACGTTAGAATCATGCTAGCAACATGCTAACTATGTTAATAACATGCTAGTAACATGCTAATCAAGCTAACAACACGGTAATAACTTGCTTAACATGCTAGCAAAATGTTAGTAACTCGCTAATCATGTTAGTAACTTGCCAATCATGCTAAAAACATGATAGTAACCTGCTAATCATGTTAACAGCATGCTACTAACATGCTAATCACACTAGAATCATGCTAGTAACATGCAAACAACTTGCTAATCACGCTAGAATCATGCTAGAAAAATGCTAGCAACTTGCAGTAACATGCTAATCGCACTAGAATCATGCTAGAAACATGCTAGCAACACGCTAATCATGCTATAAACATGCTAGCAAATTTCTAGTAACATGCTAATCACGCTAGAATCATGCTAGAAAAATGCTAGCAACTTGCAGTAACATGCTAATTGCACTAGAATCATGCTAGAAACATGCTAGCAACATGCTAATCATGCTATAAACATGCTAGCAAATTTCTAGTAACATGCTAATCACGCTAGAATCATGCTAGAAAAATGCTAGCAACTTGCAGTAACATGCTAATCGCACTAGAATCATGCTAGAAACATGCTATCAACATGCTAATCATGCTATAAACATGCTAGCAAATTTCTAGTAACATGCTAATCACGCTAGAATCATGCTAGAAAAATGCTAGCAACTTGCAGTAACATGCTAATCGCACTAGAATCATGCTAGAAACATGCTAGCAACATGCTAATCATGCTATAAACATGCTAGCAAATTTCTAGTAACATGCTAATAACGCTAGAATCATGCTAGTAAAATGCTAGCAACTTGCAGTAACATGCTAATCGCGCTAGAAACATGCTAGCAACTTGCTAATCATGCTAAAACATGCTAGCAAATTTCTAGTAACATGCTAATCACGCTAGAATCATGCTAGAAAAATGCTAGCAACTTGCAGTAACATGCTAATCGCACTAGAATCATGCTAGAAACATGCTAGCAACATGCTAATCATGCTATAAACATGTTAACAATTTGCTAATCATGTTAATAACATGCTAATCATGTCTCCTAACCACACCCACTGGCCGACCGTAGCAGGAAGCACAGGAGACTCGTCACACTAGCAACATGCTAGTAACTTGTTAATATGCTAGCAACCTATTATTAACTTGCTAATTTTGCTAGCAACATGCTAATAACATGCTAATCTATCTATCTGTAATCTGACTATCTATCTATCTGATTGTCTTCAAAACATGCATGCTTTAAAACTAATTTAAACTTCAAACTATATCAAGACTGAAAACTATCAAACTTAAAACTTTTCAAAAAACTGTCTGGTGGGTTTTTCAAGCCAACTTAAACTTTTTTTTATATAGTTTTATTTGTAATAAATGTGCAAAATTTTGGCTTTGTCATTATGGTGTATGGAGTGTAGAATGATGCAGTTTAGCATAAGAAAACATGAAAAAAGCAGGGGTATGAATACTTTCGCAAGACACTGTGTGTTTGATATATTGTGCATTTGTGTGAATAAAATGAAGCGACACTGAAGAACGTGTATTATAACAGTTCAGACACTTTGCCTTTATTATAAGTAGAACAGCACAAAAGACCACACTTTACATATATCTAAAAAACTGAAAAACAATTCAAAACACCCGAAACGCAGATATACAGTCAATAAAAATGAATAAAAAGTTGTGAATTTAATATTTATAAGAGTAATACTTCTCAACAATGTATAAAAAGACAAATCACCGCTTGAGCGATCCAAATGTTCCTATCATGCTAATAAAACATGCATAAATAAAGCTTTCGCACACTCAAATACATTTTAGAAATAAAACAAATCAAATTAAAAAAAGACATCGGCCTAAACCCTGAATGTTCTTCTCTGAGAGAAAGTTCAAAACGGACTTGAAAACACGCAAACTCCTTCAAATCCACGACATTTAGACGCAGGCCGACAGAAAAGACCAGCGATTTTTGCTTTTTTTTCTCTCGGTCTGCAAAACACATCGTCCATCCGCTGTAGAGGGTTAAAAGTTTAAACAGCACCGTAGTTTTTCCCCTGGATTCCTTATACAACGTCCACCATCACAAATCTGACCCATGAGTATGACACCGAATGACACCAAGATTAAATGTCCTTTATAGCCAAACATAATATACATGTGGTAATTTACACCAATAGCACTTCATTAGATGCTAATATTCAGCCGGTTTATATTCTTTGGCAGCCTCCGTGAAAAACCGCACCGATTTTAACGATTTACGTGCTTTCAATAATGGCTTGAGTCAAACACTTACCATCATCACAGTATGTCTGTCAATAATGTACTCTCATGCAGCCCTTGTTGACTTACAGAAGTATCCGAAACTATAGCATACTAGTATACTACGCTCAGCTACCAATTCAGTAGTATGCTACATTACATGGATGCATTTGCATGAGCAATGCACTCAGTGTTCTGGTATTTAAAGAAATAGTTCAAGCAAAAATGCACTCACGCTGGTCAGCCGAGATGCAGATGAGTTTGTTTCTTCATCGGAACAGATTTGGAGAAATGTAGTGTATATCACTAGCTCACCTATGGTTATGGTGAATGGGTGCCATCAGAATGAGAGTCCAAACAGCTGACAGGAATTTGGGCTAGAAGCATTAGTTTAAAGCTAGAAAACTGTGTTGGGGGTAACGCATTACAAGTAACATGAGTTACGTAATAATATTACTTTTTAAAGTAAATAGTAAAGTAATGCACTTTTTCATTTCCAAGAAAATATCTGAGTTACTTTTTCAAAAGAAAGTAACGCTAGTTACTTTTTGTTTCCTTTAAATATTTAACCCAATTTTATTAACCAATGACTTTGCTGCTGACCTTTTGTTGATCCAATTCAACTGTACACTGCAAAAATAATTTTCTTATTTAGATTTTTTTGTCATTTCCAGGATTTTCTAGACAAGTAAATAATTGTTTTCTTGTTTTCAGAAAAAAAACCAAGTCAAAATTAAGTGAGTTTTTAAATAATCTGCCAATGGAGTAAGCAAAAAAATAAATTATTTCAAACAGAAAACAAGATTATTTTGCTTACCCCATTGGGAGATTATTTTGCTCATTTCAAGCAAAAACACACTTAATTTTGACTTGTTTTCAGAAAAAAAACAAGACAATAATTTGTTGATTTAAGAATTTCTAGATATTTTGCTTAGAAACAAGACCAAAAATCAAAGAAAATTATTTTTTGCAGTGTACTAATAAGCAAAACTTACTTTATATTATCTAACATTTGTGTTTTTTTCTCATTGCTGAAGAGTGTTGAACTTTCTTTTCCTACAGTTCTACTGTACAGACGTCAATTTAATTTTCCTTTAGCCTTAGCCTTATTCACTTCATTTCATTTTGGTGTGAAAGGGATTTTACATTTGCTAAGAATCAAATTTTTTATATTAAAAACAAACAAGCAAGCCCTGCCCAGATTTAAAAAGTAACGCAATATTGTAACGCATTACTTTCCATAAAAAGTAACTAAGTAACGTAATTAGTTAATTTTTAGGGAGTAACGCAATATTGTAACACACTACTTTCCATCAAAAGTAACTAAGTAACGTAATTAGTAACATTTTTAGGGAGTAACGCAATATTGTAACGCACTACTTTCCATCAAAAGTAACTAACATAATTACTTGCTTTTTAAGGAGTAACGCAATATCGTAATGCATTACTTTCCATCAAAAGTAACTCAGTAACGTAATTAGTAACATTTTTAGGGAGTAACGCAATATTGTAACGCACTACTTTCCATCAAAAGTAACTAAGTAACGTAATTAGTTACTTTTTAGGGAGTAACGCAATATCGTAACGCATTACTTTCCATAAAAAGTAACTAAGTAACGTAATTGGTAACATTTTTAGGGAGTAACGCAATATTGTAACGCACTACTTTCCATCAAAAGTAACTAAGTAACGTAATTAGTTACTTTTTAGGGAGTAACGCAATATCGTAACGCATTACTTTCCATATAAAGTAACTAAGTAACATAATTAGTTACTTTTTAGGGAGTAACGCAATATCGTAATGCATTACTTTCCATCAAAAGTAACTAAGTAACGTAATTAGTAACATTTTTAGGGAGTAACGCAATATTGTAACGCACAACTTTCCATCAAAAGTAACTAACGTAATTAGTAACATTTTTAGGGAGTAACGCAATATTGTAACGCACTACTTTCCATCAAAAGTAACTAACGTAATTAGTTACTTTTTAGGGAGTAACGCAATATCGTAATGCATTACTTTCCATAAAAAGTAACTAAGTAACGTAATTGGTAACATTTTTAGGGAGTAACGCAATATTGTAACGCACTACTTTCCATCAAAAGTAACTAAGTAACGTAATTAGTTACTTTTTAGGGAGTAACGCAATATCGTAACGCATTACTTTCCATATAAAGTAACTAAGTAACATAATTAGTTACTTTTTAGGGAGTAACGCAATATCGTAATGCATTACTTTCCATCAAAAGTAACTAAGTAACGTAATTAGTTACATTTTTAGGGAGTAACGCAATATTGTAACGCACTACTTTCCATCAAAAGTAACTAACGTAATTAGTTACTTTTTAGGGAGTAACGCAATATCGTAATGCATTACTTTCCATCAAAAGTAACTAAGTAACGTAATTAATAACATTTTTAGGGAGTAACGCAATATCGTAATGCACTACTTTCCATAAAAAGTAACTAAGTAACAAAATTGGTTACTTTTTTAGGGAGTAACGCAATATTGTAACGCATTACTTTTAAAAGTAACTTTCCCCAACACTGCTAAAAACATCTTAATGATGGATTCAAGCTTCACAAGATGTTAATTAATGGACTGGAGTGGTGTGGATTACTATTGTAATGTTTTTATCAGCTATTTGGACTCTCATTCTGACGGCACCCATTCACCGAGTGATGCAATGCTACATTTCTCCAAATCTGTTCTGATGAAATAAACTCATTCACATCTGTACATTTTAAGAAAACATACACAGCTGGATGAACCGTTCCTTGAATTCCAAATAAAGCCTTATTTCTTAACTCTCTGTCTTCATATCCCACCCAAAATCGTTGAACTTTTTAACATCCCACAATCATGTTCACTTTATGAAAGTAGTTCTTTTAGCCACAGACCTTTCAAGAACAAAAGTTCAACGTTCTTGAAAGATTATCATTGTTATAAAAAAACAGATTTATGATATGCATAACGGTCGTGCAAAATTATATTGGTGAACATCAGTGCTGATCCAGGATCAGATGACTGGAAAAATACTATTGGACAGTAATTGAAAGGAAGGGGGCATGGGACTGTTCTGAGATCAGCAGAAAAAGCCAATAGCTATTAAAACCAGTCTTACTTAAGAAAAATAAATAAATAGCAAAAATGAACATGTGAAATATATTAATAGGCTATATAAAACAGCTTTGTAGTCAGTTGTGGTTCATAAAAATAGCTAACAAACAGTGTAATAGAGGACTGAGATTGTTTGATGAACTTTGCACTCTTGGATTTATTGCGTGATCTAAGAGAAATGGATGTACTGAGCAAAGTCAGGCTCCTTGGTAAAATGTCTCTGGGCCACAAATGAATCCTTGAGGGCTGTATGAGGTGGACTGAGGCTGAGTGATGGATTGTGGGAGCTGGATTGTCGTTGGCATCTTAAAAGCTTTTCTTCTGCGGAGCGCTGAGTTTTCTCATTCCTCTTATCCTGCCGAGGAGCTCGCGCACAAAGTCCTGGTGTGGAGACAGAGACAAGAGATGTTTGTCAAAGTCCTCCATTCACTGACTGTATGAGTGTTAGGCCTGAGGCTGGAGGTCAGTGTGCTTGGTTTTGGCAGAGACTCAAACAAAGGCACATGTTAGCGTTTAAGGGTCTGTGATTAGATTAGAGAGGATTGTAAGAGTGTGCTTTTCATTTAACACAACATAATGATGGACACACTGTGTTTGTGATGTCAAAATTGTTAAAAATTGCATTTAAATGATATTTTTTTTTCATTAAAATTGAATTTTTTTTAAGAAATTAATATTTTCACTTTATTTTTATATAATAGTATTATTAATATTGTATTGTAATTGATTAAAAGTGACAGTAAAGGCTTTTATAATATTACACGATATTTGTCCATATTACATTGATATATTGTTTTCAACATTGATAATAATTAGCCATTTAAAAGACTGGAGTAATGATGCTGAAAAGTCACCTTTGCATCACAGAAATAAATTACATTTTAAAATATGTTCAAATAGAAAGTGGTTATTTTAAATTATAAAAATATTTCACAATTTTTCACATATTTTAGCATTTTTGCAGTATTTCTGATTAAATAAATGTAGCCTCATTAAACAGAAAAGACTGTTACAGAACCCAAACTTTTGAACTGTAGTGTATATTTAATAAAATAAAATATTAGAAGAATTTTGTTAAAAATAAATAAATAACTACAAATGTAATGGTATTATACACTACCAGTCAAAAGTAAGATTTTTTTTATGTTTTTTAAAGAAGTCTCTTCTGCTCACCAAGCCTGCATTTATTTGACCCAAAGTATGGTAACATTTTGAAATATTTTTACTATTTAAAATAACTATTTTCTATTTGAATATATTTTAAAATGTAATTTATTTCTGTGAAATCTACATTTTCAGTATCATTACTCCAGTCACATGATCCTTCAGAAATCATTCTAATATGCTGATTTGCTTCTCAAGAAACATTTATTATTATTATTATTATTATTATTATTATTATCTAAAACAGTTGAGTATTTTTTCCCCAGATTCTTGTATGAATAGAAAAATCCAAAGATTAGGTTTTATTTGAATTTTATTTTTATTTTTATTTTTTGGGAAAGTAATTTTAGAAATTAATACATTTATTTAGCAAGGACGCTTAAAATTGATGATAAAGTGGTGATAAAGACATTTATAATGTTACAAAAGATTTCTATTTGAGATAAATTCTGTTCTTCTGAACCTTCTATTCATCAAAGAAACCTGAAAAAATTCTACTTTTAATTTCAACATCATCATAATAATAACTGTTTTTTAGCAACAAATCAGAATATTAGAATGATTTTCTAAGGATCGTGTGACTGCAGTAATGATGCTAAAAATCACCTTTGTCACAGGAATAAATGACATTTTAAAATATATTCGAAGAGAAAACAGTGGTTTTAAATAGTAGAAATATTTCTAAATGTTACTGCTTTCGCTGTACTTTGGATCAAATAAATGCAGGCTTGGTGAGCAGAAGAGACTTCTTTAAAAAAAAAAAAAAAGAAAACTGTTCACAGTTTTATTATAAATATAACATTTAATTAAAAATAAAATCGAACAGACGTACTTCCAAATTTCAGTAGTCAAGTGAACATGTTTAAATTAGGAAAAAGGCATTTATATATATATATATGTGTGTGTGTGTGTGTGTGTGTGTCTGCTGTAGCTCTTATGCATTCTGACTGTATAGTGTTGTGTGGATTGTTTAAGCACACACATGTTGTTTTCAGGTCAGTGGACTTGTATGATCCGCTAGCGTGTCCTGAAGCAGTGCATGTGTGTGTGGACTAATCAGAATGTTACTGGTCTGAAGCACTCATGCAGTCAGTCATGCAACACACACTAATGCATCCATGGTGCCTTTAAATATGACTTCAGATGTTGTCTGTGTAGGCAATGTGTGTTAGAGGCCTACATTTAAGGTTATGACTTACATCAGTGGGCTTGTAGCAGTCTGACAGTGACTCCTGACGGGCAAAAACAGAGAGATGTTAAACGAATGAGACGCACAACAACATTTTACACATTTAAAATAGACTAATGTATATATAATAGACTTCAAAAGGAGTAGGGCCTCAGGATGCTCACTTCTGTTTGGAATTCGCCCATTCTAATCCATTCAAACTAACTTGCTAATCATGCTAATAACATGCTAATCATGCTAGAATCATGCTAGCAACTTATCATGCTAGAAACATGCTAGTAACATGCTAATCATGCTAAAACATGCTAGTAGCATGCTAATCATGATATAAACATGCTTGTAACTTGCTAATCATGCTAGAAACATGCTAGCAACTTATCATGCTAGAAACATGCTAGTAACATGCTAATCATGCTAAAACATGCTAGTAGCATGCTAATCATGATAGAAACATGCTAGCAATGTGTTAATTATGCAAGTAATGTGGTAGTGATGCTAAAAACATGATTGTAATATGCTAATGATGCTAGAATCATGCTAGCAACACGCAAACAACTTGCTAATCATGCTAGAAACATGCTAGCAACTTACTAATCATGCAAGTAACTTGCTATTAATGCTAAAAACATGATTGTAACATGCTGATGAAGCTAGAATCATGCTAGCAACACGCAAACAACTTGCTAATCATACTAGAACCATGCTAGCAACTTACTAATCATGCTAGTTACTTGCTAATGATGCTAAAAACATGATTATAACATGTTGATAATGCTAGAATCATGCTAGCAACACGCAAACAACTTGCTAATCATGCTAGAAACATGCTAGCAACTTGCTAATCATGCTAGTTACATGCTAGCAACTTGCTAATCATGCTAGTTACTTGCTGATCATGCTAGAAACATGCTAGCAACATGCTAGCAACGTGTTAGTCATGCAAGTAACTTGGTAATGATGCTAAAAACATGATTGTAATATGCTAATGATGCTAGAATCATGCTAGCAACACGCAAACAACTTGCTAATCATGCTAGAAACATGCTAGCAACTCGTTAATCATGTTAACAATGTACTAGTTAAACCTACTTTAAACTTCAAACTATTTCAGACTGAAAGCCGTCAAACGTAAAACTTGTAAAACTGTTTTAAACTTTCTAAACTTCTTATTTTTGTTTTTACTTTTCAAACTTTCTGGTCCAGCTTTCTCAAGCCAACTTCAAAGTTTGTCTTGACGAACTGTTTTTATCTAGTTGCGTTCTGTTATGTTTCATTACAATGATGTGAAACTGAGCATAGCTAGAATCGTTTGCATTTCAACTTTTCCTAAATTAAATACTTAAGTCTTTAAAGCAATAGTTCAATAGTTCAGGCCATTCAAGGCAGTTTCTTCATTAAAACAGATTTAAAGAAATTTCACAATTCATCACCTGCTCACCAATGGATCCACTGCAGTGAATGGGTGCCGTCAGAATGAGAGTCCAAATGGCTGATAAAAAACATCACAATAATCCACAAATCCACTCCAGTCCATCCTTTAACATCTTATGAGTGTTTTCAAACTGTTGCGTCCGGCTAAAATACAACTCCTCCATCCATAATATTGCTTTCTCTAAATTGTTTCATCTGAATCAGGAGAGAAATATAAATAAATAAATAAATAAACAAATAAATAAATAAAGATAAATCTGTTTCGTACAAACACACAGCTTTTCGCTTCACAAGGTGTTAACTATTGGACTAGAGTCATATTTTGTGTTATTTTTATTAGCTGTTTGGACTCTCATTCTGACGGCACCCATTCACTGTAGAGGATGCACGGGTGAGCAAGTGATGCAATGCTACCTTTCTCTAAACCTGATGAAGAAACAACCTCATCTACATCTTGAATGGCCTGTGTGGGAGTACATTTTTCAGCATATTTTCTTTTTCGGATGAAATAATAAAAAATGCATTTTCTTAAACACACAGAAATGTACCTGTAGTTTTACGGCTCTTTCATCTTCACTGTTCACCTCCAGGAGATCATCTATGTCTATCTCCACCTCTGGCATCTCCTCTTCCTGTAAAATCACAAATGAGATTAAAAAAAATAATAATAATAGTAAAATAGAGAAACATCTAAAACCACCAAGAATTAAAAAGAAACCCCCAAGCAATTAATTTCTCCTCTGTTCTTCATTAGTGCAGAAACTCCAGCAGACTGCGGTCTAGATCAAATCAGCAGCCGAGAAATTCTGAATTATATGTTCATCAGGGACGTTTAGGAAGCTTTCTAGAGAACATCAGGAAGCACTCTGAAGGGTCATTAACTAGAACGCTGTGCCACTGTGATGACAGACAGGATGAGATGAGCTCTATAAATACACTCGCCTCTTTAAAGGTGAGAGAAGAAGAGGGAAGTGTTTTCCATGCAGCAATGGCTTTGGCTCTTTGGCAAACGAGAGAGATGGAATAAAACACATCATAGCCATGCACACGATCCTTATGAACGCACATTTGTCATTTGAGTCTGTGCAAATGCCAGCGATTGTGAGTGTTTCAACTAATTCTGCATTTGCTCAGCGGATCCAAGGACAAATTCAGGATTCCCGGTCCAGATTTCAAAAGCGTATGAAAGGTTTTACGCATTATGTCTGTTTTTCATTCATTTATTTATTTTTTATTGATGATTTGAAGTGTTTTCTATGGAAACCCATGCCTGCCACTGAATAAAAAAAATAAAAATAATTGACTTTTTATTTTACAAACCTTTTTTTCTTGCAGCTGACTCTTCTTCTCTGAATTGTAAGATATATACATGCAACTGCAAGGTATAAAATACATTTCTGAGGGGAAAATGACTTATATTTTCTCAGAATTGCAAGTGTATATCTCACAGTTCTAGCTTAATAAGTTGCAATTGCGAGTTATAAAGACAAATAATAGAGAAATATACTTTTATAGATTTTTTTTTCAGAGAATTGCTTGTTTATATCTATATTCTGAGAACTGTAAAAATTGCAAGATGTAAACTTGCAATTGGTAGAAAAAAGTCATAATAGTGAGATGAAAAGTCGCAATTACCTTTTTTTGTTGATTTTTTAATGTAGTGGTGGAAAGGGGCTTTCATAGTTTTCATTCATACAATTTGGTACTGATTTTGTTGTTTAAATAAATATACATTTTTAAATCACAAAAAGAATTAGACCAAAGCATTAGTTAAATTTATCTAATATATACAGTTGAGGTCAAAAGTTTGCATACACCTTGCAGAATCTGCAAATTGGTAATTATTTTACCAAAATGACAGGGATCATACAAAATTATGCTATATTTTATTTAGTACTGATCTGAATAAGTTATTTTACATAAAATATGTATACATTTAGTCCACAATAGAAAACAATAGCTGAATTTATAAAAATGACCCTGTTCAAAAGTTTACATACACTTGATGTTGTTTTGTTTAGTGATAGTTGTTCATGAGTCTCTTGTTTGTCCTGAACAGTTAAACTGCCTGCTGTTCTTCAGAAAAATCCTTCAGCTCACACAAATTCTTTGGTTTTTCAGCATTTTTGTGTATTTGAACCCTTTCCAGCAATGACTGTATGATTTTGAGATCCATCTTTTCACACTGAGGACAACTGAGAGACTCATATGCAACTATTACAGAAGGTTCAAACACTCACTGATGCTCCAGAAGGAAAAAACATGCATTAAGAGCCGGGGGTGAAAACTTTTGAACAGAATGGAAATGTGTACATTTTTCTGATTTTGCCTAAATATATATATTTTTTCATTTAGTATTGTGCTTCAGAAGCTACAGAAGATACTTACATGCTTCCAAGAAGACAAAATAAGTTAAATTTACACTGATCTTCAAATTCCAAAAGTTTTCACCCCCGGCTCTTAATGCATGTTTTTTCCTTCTGGAGCATCAGTGAGTGTTTGAACCTTTTGTAATAGTTGCATATGAGTCTCTCAGTTGTCCTCAGTGTGAAAAGATGGATCTCAAAATCATACAGTCATTGTTGGAAAGGGTTCAAATACACAAAAATGCTGGAAAACCAAATAAATTGTGGGGCTTTTCTGAAGAACAGCAGGCAGTTTAACTGTTCAGGACAAACAAGAGACTCATGTGTAAACATTTATGTGAAAAATCTAAATAAAAAATAACATGAAGTTGTATGATCCCTGCTATTTTGGTAAAATAATTAACATTTTGCAGATTCTGTAATTGTTTGACCTCACTTGTATATGCATATATTAATGCATATCATACATATTTGAACAATTTCAACATTTTTTTTGACACTTCATGCATGCACACAGACAATTTTAAAATTTCATCCTTTTCACAGTAAAACATCACAATGCATTATTTTGACATTATTTCTAAATTTGACACATATTTTATATATAAATCTCATACACGCAGACACACGTGTATGTATATATAAAATATTTTCTATCTTTAATAATTAATACTTAACATTTATTCCTACGATTTACTTCCATTTATGTATTTTTTTAAATAAAATTTCCTGAAATGCAGACTCAGCTCTAACTGTCTTAAAAGTCTAATCTAAACAACTAGGCAAGCCATAACAGCTTCATATAGTCCACACTTAACATTTCAGCTGAAAAAAGCAGGAAGACTTCTAGTTGTGCTCCACAGATCTACCAGTTTTTACTGTTAAAAGCTGCATTGATGTTGCATTCGCTAGCAGCTCAAATGAGCATCAGTTTAATACACACTGCTTCCTTTCAGAAAGAAGAGCGAAAGAGAAGAAGAGATTTAGCAAGAAGCAGGTCAAAATGATTAGTGCTGGTCTGCAGAGTTAATAAGGATAAGTGTGTGTGTGTGTGTGTGTGTGTGTGTGTGTGTGTGTGTGTGTGAGTTAAGAAAGCGTGGGTGGTTGAGAAGAAAATTCACACTAGGGTTCATACGCTGAGGGAAAACTGACAATGATGCATGCCTTTAAAAGGAGATTTCATCCAAAATATGAGTGATTTCACATGAGTGAGTTCTGAGTTATTTTGATAATCGATTAATCTGATTATTAGAACGATTAATCGACTAATCGTCAATTATTTCCCTGATTAATCAGTAGACTGATTATTTCAGCTTTTGCAATTAGTAAAAATACTATGTTATACATATTCTAACATAAATAAAGGTCACTTCAGCTTTAGAAAAACATGTAATTGTAATTATTATGCAATTCATTGGTATTGCTTTACAATAAGGTTCATTAATGAACAAAACTTTTATTAATTTTAGTTAATTTCAACATTTACTAATGCATTGATAAAAATCAAGTGTTTTTTAACATTTGGCAAATGAACTAACCTCAAACTAAATTAAACAGCTGTATTTTTATTAACCAACATTAACAAAGGTTAATACACCATGTTAATTAATACATTAGCTAATGTTAACAAATGATACTCTTATACACGTCATTCTGTCTAACATCTCTTTTTGGATAAAAAAACTAAATAAAGGTAAGTGATAAGAGGTTATATTTTTTGGATAAACTGTTTTATTCACAACATTATGTCTTCAAATACCTTCTAGGGTTATGATAACCAAAACAGACCAAGCTTTGATTTTTTTGTTTTCCCACTATTAAAAATATTTTCTCATTAGCCATCTGCGCTGGAGAGAGCTGCTTTATAACAAGAAATCAAGTTGTAATTCTAACTGAAAGCGACAGGTTTTTCATGTTAAACACCACAAATATGTTTGGTTTAACGCTATCTATTGCATAAAGGTTTATAGTAATAAACATGACATTACTGGAGTAACTTAACGTTACTGAGCTGCAGAGCTCCTGCAAACATCCACCTCACTGTAATCAGATGCATTTTCAACTGCTGCTTTCAGTTTCTGTTGTTTATTCCGCTTAGATTCAGCTGCGTTTGCTCTGAAAACGCTGTCTTTTTCTCTTGAATTGCATCCAGGAGGGCTGAATTGCAGTCATTATTGCATTATTGCCATCTCTTACATTACGTCACATGAGATCAAACGACTACTCGATAACAAAAGTATTTAGTTTCCATCCAAGGATTTTTTGCAAAAAAAATTTAGCGCTTTAATTTTTTTTTTACCGATATAGTTGATGGAAATGCCATTTATCGATTAAATTTCTCATGTGTCGACACAATCTTTTTTCCGTTTAACTTTAAATTCTACATTGATAGTTCAAATGTCACAAAAAATAGTCTGGAAACAGGTTTTGTTGAGAAAAGGGGCTTTAATGCAAATAAATGTGGTGTCACATGACAGAATTAGCCTATAGGCAGCCTCCATGGTGTTGCTTACGTTAAAGCACCCTTTCTCCGTTTTCTTCAAAATTAAAAATTAAATCATATTCATAGTATTAGATTAGACAATTATTTTATATATGGAAAGAAAAAGGTGAGTTACCTTTCAAATATACATATTTTAATTTGATGTTCCTTTAGTACGTTGCAAGTTAAAATGTATTCATTTTGTACCAAAATTGTACATTAATTCGTTATTTTAATTTTTGTTTTGTTCTCAGTTCTGTTCAAAAAGCTGTATTTTATATTTTTTCCCTTATAAAAGTGGAAACAACTTACAATAGCCTATATAAGAGTAGCGAAGACATTATTCGAAACTATTTGAAATATTTATTTTATGTGTACATTAACAATAAAGACTAAAACATTCTGGAAATAAAGGAAACAAACAGACAAGGGAGGATATCGTGAATGATTCTGACACGCTTAACACAAACAGACACACATCAGTGTATATTAACACTATAAATCTGCAAAAGCAGACACACTCATATGCATTTTTAATGAAGACTTTGACAAATCAGCCTTTTAGGACGCCAGCATGGTTTATTTAACCCTGTTAGAGCTGTTTGTTAAAATAATGATCCAGTCAGTCGGCTGCCTGCTGTCAGATTGGCTCATTCGTCATGTGTTTACATATTTATCATTACACACACAATAATGATAAACTCACACACATATATATATATTTTTATTGTTACAAATGTGTTAATATTTTTTGCATTAATAACAATTATTGAATTATTTATACTTAATTATTTATTTTTAAAATATATTATATATAAATATACACACAATTTTTCCATATATTTAAATATATATTATTACACATTTTTATTATTTTTTTTTTTTTTATAACTGATTTATTAAAACTTTTTATAATTATTAATTATGTGTTCACTTATATATTGAATTATGATGCATTTTTTATTTTATATATCTAGAAAGTATTTTATTTATATTATTTTATTCATCTAAATTACACACACACCTTTACTATATATTTAAATGTATATGTTTTTTATTTTTCTAAATGTATTAATATATTTTATTGAATTCATAATTTTAATGTTGCATTATTTATTTTTTTATTATACATTTTATATAGAATTAAATAATTGTTCGATATAATAAAATATTTTTACAAACTTTTCATGATTGTTATTTATATATTTGTGTTGAATTATATATTGAATTATGCATGTTTATTTTATACAAATGATTTTATTATTTTTATTAATATATATATACACACACACACACACACACACACACACACACTTTTTTCCATATATTTAAATATATATTATTACACATTTTATATATATATATATATATATATATAATTTTTTTTTTTATTATAAAATGTATTAATAAATACAGAAACTGATTTTTTAAAACTTTTTTTATAATTATTAATTATGTGTTCACTTATATATTGAATTATGATGTATTTTTTATTTTATATATCTAGAAAGTATTTTATTTATATTATTTTATTAATCTAAATTACACACACACCTTTACCATATTTTTTAATTTATATATTTTTTATTTTTCTAAATGTATTAATATATTTTATTGAATTCATAATTTTTATGTTGAATTATTTATTTTTTTATTACATATTTTTTTTTACATTTTATATAGAATTAAATAATTGTTCTATATAATAAAATATTTTTACAAACTTTTCATGATTATTATTTATATATTTGTATTGAATTATATATTGAATTATGTATGTTTATTTTATACAAATGTTTTTATTATTTGTATTAATATATATATACACTATGTATTAATTAAGTCTATATATTAATTATGTTATTAAATAATAATAATTATTATTTATTATAAATTATTATTTATTGAATCTAATAAGATTACACATACACATTTACAATTTAATATTTAATAATATTGAATTTATTACTTATTACAAAAGATATATTACTTACATGTTATTTAAATATATATTTATTTTTAATATATTTAAATACATATATATATATATTTATTGAATAAATGATTAAATGTGATTTCAAACACATTTAATATTTTTTTCCAAATATTTTTTAGAATTATATAATATCTACAAATTATTTTGTAAATAATTATTATTTTATTATTTATTATTAATATAAATACACATTAATAAGTAATATTTTTTATTTTTTTTTATATTTATTACTAATTATGTATGTTGAATTATTGAATAATTATTTATTGAACACACACACACACACACACACACACACACACATATATATATATATATATATATATATATATAGCTATTGCAGTTGTTTTATAGAGGCTTCTTGCCATTTTAAAAAATGCTTACCATATCATAAATCATTAATTAATTTTACTAAATAATTTTTCACTCCAGCTGCTTGCATGTAATCTCTTTCCATTGTGAATGAAAAGCCCTGCAGGTGGATTGTGGGTAGTGAAAGTGTTTGTTGCATGAGATCTTCCAGCACACACACCTTCGCTTGACCTCTTTGTGCGTTGTGCCTCGACTGGTGTCTCATCTGCAAACACAGAGCAGACGAAAGCCGTCTCTCTCTTTCCCTCTCTCCCTCGCGGAGCAGACCGGTCAGATCACGGAGGATTTGTATCAGAATAGCAAGAGGTCTTGCAAG
Source organism: Cirrhinus molitorella (assembly GCA_033026305.1). Lineage (NCBI taxonomy): Eukaryota > Metazoa > Chordata > Actinopteri > Cypriniformes > Cyprinidae > Cirrhinus > Cirrhinus molitorella. The sequence continues at coordinate 432,419 of CM065132.1, read as the reverse complement.
AAAGTGTGAAATGTACACAGAAATGCCCACAGCAATGCTGAGAAATCACACACACACTCCCACATGTGTGTATTTATATATATATATACAGGTCCTTCTCAAAAAATTAGCATATTGTGATAAAGTTCATTATTTTCTGTAATGTACTGATAAACATTAGACTTTCATATATTTTAGATTCATTACACACAACTCGAAGTAGTTCAAGCCTTTTATTGTTTTAATATTGATGATTTTGGCATACAGCTCATGAAAACCCAAAATTCCTATCTCAAAAAATTAGCATATCATGAAAAGGTTCTCTAAACGAGCTATTAACCTAATCATCTGAATCAACTAATTAACTCTAAACACCTGCAAAAGATTCCTGAGGCTTTTAAAAACTCCCAGCCTGGTTCATTACTCAAAACCGCAATCATGGGTAAGACTGCCGACCCGACCGCTGTCCAGAAGGCCATCATTGACACCCTCAAGAAAGAGGTTTGTGGGAAGGAAAAAGCGTGGCAGAAAACGCCGCACAACGAGAAGAGGTGACCGGACCCTGAGGAAGATTGTGGAGAAGGACCGATTCCAGACCTCGGGGGACCTGCGGAAGCAGCGGACTGAGTCTGGAGTAGAAACATCCAGAGCCACCGTGTACAGGCGTGTGCAGGAAATGGGCTACAGGTGCCGCATTCCCCAGGTCAAGCCACTTTTGAACCAGAAACGGCGGCAGAAGCGCCTGACCTGGGCTACAGAGAAGCAGCGCTGGACTGTCGCTCAGTGGTCCAAAGTACTTTTTTCGGATGAAAGCAAATTTTGCACGTCGTTCGGAAATCAAGGTGCCAGAGTCTGGAGGAAGACTGGGGAGAGGGAAATGCCAAAATGCCTGAAGTCCAGTGTCAAGTACCCACAGTCAGTGATGGTCTGGGGTGCCATGTCAGCTGCTGGTGTTGGTCCACTGTGTTTTATCAAGGGCAGGGTCAATGCAGCTAGCTATCAGGAGATTTTGGAGCACTTCATGCTTCCATCTGCTGAAAAGCTTTATGGAGATGAAGATTTCATTTTTCAGCACGACCTGGCACCTGCTCACAGTGCCAAAACCACTGGTAAATGGTTTACTGACCATGGTATTACTGTGCTCAATTGGCCTGCCAACTCTCCTGACCTGAACCCCATAGAGAATCTGTGGGATATTGTGAAGAGAAAGTTGAGAGACGCAAGACCCAACGCTCTGGATGAGCTTAAGGCCGCTATCGAAGCATCCTGGGCCTCCATAACACCTCAGCAGTGCCACAGGCTGATTGCCTCCATGCCACGCCGCATTGAAGCAGTCATTTCTGCAAAAGGATTCCCGACCAAGTATTGAGTGCATAACTGAACATAATTATTTGAAGGTTGACTTTTTTTGTATTAAAAACACTTTTCTTTTATTGGTCGGATGAAATATGCTAATTTTTTGAGATAGGAATTTTGGGTTTTCATGAGCTGTATGCCAAAATCATCAATATTAAAACAATAAAAGGCTTGAACTACTTCGAGTTGTGTGTAATGAATCTAAAATATATGAAAGTCTAATGTTTATCAGTACATTACAGAAAATAATGAACTTTATCACAATATGCTAATTTTTTGAGAAGGACCTGTATATATGTACATAATAAATATACAAAGTACACAGACATATAGTGTGTAAACATAAACTTTTATTTTGGATGCGATTAATCATTTGACAGCCCTATTATATATATATATATATATATATATATATATATATATATATAAACATATATGTTTATAAAATGATTAAAACACAACAATAAAATTAATAAAACCTTAATGAAAACAAAAACTAATCAAAATGACAAATTATTTGATGTTTATAAAATATAAAGATAATTGGTGTGATCATATGTAAACATGCAAATGTGTACTTTGTGCCACAGTGCTTACTTTTTACTCAAACTAATTGTGTTTTCTTGGTAATCAAGGGAATTAGCGTTTGAAATGAGCTCGGTTTAAAAAGCGTGACACTCTGCTGCAAGGTCAGACGGAGATTAATAAACACAAACAAACGGCAGCAGGAAACACAAACACACTGCATCAGTGCAAACAAGAGGAACGAAGAGCAGACAGACAGACAGACAGACCCCTGAAGCGCTCCGCATCAAAGATGAACCCCTTCCCCCTCGATGAAGAGAAAGACGGCTGAGAGGGGGGTTGTGGGTCTCTTTTGCAGAACCCCACTGGCCTCAATGTCCAGGACACATCTCACTGACTCTAATCAGGAGCTGCTTTCACAAAGCAGTTTGTGCGCTGTGTGTGTCACGTAATTAACAGGATGCTGAATTTAACCACTTTATTTGATAGATTACAGTATTAGAACAATGCACAATTCATTTAATCATGTCCGTCATCACCAGTACATTTTAATAGGTTATAAAAATACTTTTTTTTCATATTTTAAATTATTTTCTTTTATATATTTTCAGTTTTTTATTATATATTTTTTATTTATATATTATATTTAATATACATTTGTATTTTTTATTAATTTTAGTTTTTTTAGTTTTATTTATATTTTAAAATGTCTTCATTTTTTCTATTTACGTCATTTAAATTTTTCTGTAATTGTTGTGTTTTTTCCGAAATATGTATGCGTTGTTTTTATTAGTTTTCTTTTATATATTTTCTGTTTTTATTTTAATTTGAGTTTGTTTAATTTTTTATTAGCTTTTTTTAAGTCTATATAGTTATTTACATTTTAAAAATCTTAACTTTTCTATTTTTGTCATTTTAATTTTTCAGTTTTTTTTTGTTTTCAAAACATGTATGCATTGCATTTACTAAGATTTTGCTGCATTTTATATTATATATTATATATTATATTTAATATAAAGTTGTAGTTTTATTAATTTAATTATAATTATATATATTTATTAATTTTATGAATTTAATTAAAAATGTCTAGATAGTTTTTATTTATATTTTAAAATGTCTTCATTTTTCTATTTACGTCATTTAAATTTTTCTGTAATTGTTGTGTTTTTTCCGAAATACGTATGCATTGTTTTTATTAGTTTTCTTTTATATATTTTCTGTTTTTATTTTAATTTGAGTTAAATTTTTTATTAGCTTTTTTTTTAAGTCTATATAGTTATTTACATTTTGAATGTCTTCATTTTTCTTTTTTATTTTGTCATTTTAATTTTTCAGTAATTGTGTTGTTTTTTCCAAAATATGTATGCATTGTTTTTATTAGTTTTCTTTTATATAGTTTCTGTTTTTATTTTAATTTAAGTCTGTTTAATTTTTGAATAGCTTTTTTTTAAGTCTATATAGTTATTTACATTTTGATTGTCTTAATTTTTCTATTTTTGTCATTTTAATTTTTCACTGCTTTTTTTTTCCAAAATATGTATGCATTGCATTTATTAATATTTTAAATTAGTTTTCTTTTTATATTTTCAGTTTTTTTATTATATTTATTATTTATATATTATATTTAATATTTTTTATTAATTTTAGTTTTTTTAGTTTTATTTATATTTTAAAATGTCTTCATTTTTTCTATTTACGTCATTTAAATTTTTCTGTAATTGTTGTGTTTTTTCTGAAATATGTATGCATTGTTTTTATTAGTTTTCTTTTATATATTTTCAGTTTTTATTTTAATTTGAGTTTAATTTTTTATTAGCTTTTTTTTGTCTATATAGTTATTTACATTTTGAATGTCTTAATTTGTCTATTTTTGTCATTTTAATTTTTCACAGTTTTTTTTTGTTTTCAAAATATGTATGCATTGCATTTACTAAGATTTTGCTGCATTTTTTATTATATATTATATATTCATATATTATATTTAATATAAAGTTGTAGTTTTATTAATTTAATTATAATTATATATATTTATTCATTTTATTAATTTATTAATTAGTTTTCTTTTATATATTTTCTGTTTTTATTTTAATTTGAGTTTATTAATTTTTGTATTCATTTTTTTAAGTCTATATAGTTATTTACATTTTGAATGTCTTAATTTTTCTATTTTTTTTTTTTGTCATTTTAATTTTTCAGTAATTGTGTTGTTGTTTTTCCAAAATATGTATATATATATATTTCCTGCTTTGTATTCTATTTATTATATATGTATTATTTATATATTATATTTAATAATTTTGTAATTTTATTAATTTTATTGTTTAAAAATGTCTATATAGTTTTTATTTATATTTTAAATGTCTTTTTTTTTTTGGAATTTTAATTTCAAAGTTTTAGTAATTTTCTTGCGTTTGTCATTATTTTATTATTATTTATATTATTATTATTATCATTTTTTTTCAAAATATGTCTATAGCATTTATTATTTTTTTTAATTGGTTTTATTTCTATTTTCTGTTTTCATTTTAATTTAGCTAGTTTTAGTAATTTTAGTCATTTTAAATATCTCTTGTTTTCTATTTATATTTCGAAAATCTTCATTTTTCTATTTTTGTCATTTTAATTTTAAAGTTTTAGTAATTTTGTTGTGCTTTGTCATTTTCATTAGTTTTCATTAAGGTTATATTTTTTTAATTGTGTGTTTTAATCATTTTATAAATATATGTTTAAACAGTTTTTTTATTAATATTTTATTTTTAGTTAGTTTCAGTCATTTTCATTAAGGTTTTAGTCATTTTGTAGTATGTTCTTATTTTATTGGTATTTGTTTTTAAATATGTTTATATTATTATTTTTTATTTCAGTTTTAGTTTCATTTTTATGTTCTTTTCATTTAATTTTAGCAGCATTAAACTGCTATTTTTTTCATTTTGCAGCATTAAACCAAATGTTATTTTTCAAATTGTAGGTTTTTGTCATTTTGTCATTTCTATTGATTTTTTTTATATGTCTACACAGTTTTTTTTATTAATATTTTAAATTAGTTTTCATTTTTATATTTTCTGTTTTTAGGTTTTATGTTTTGTACTTAATTGGTTTTATTTTTTCATATTTTTTATTTTATATTTATATTTGAATTTTCATTACAATTTTAGTCCTTTTGTTATTTTTATTGGCATTTGTTTTTTTAAATATGTCTATATTATTCTTTTTAATTTCATTTTTATATGTTCTTTTCATTTAATTTTAATTAAAGATTTAGTCATTTTGTTGTATGTACGTTTTTATTAGCATTTGTTTTTGTTTTTTAAATATGTCTATATTATTTATATTTCAGTTTAAATTTCATTTTTATATGTATTTTCATTTAAATTTTAGGTAAAGTTTTAGTAATTGTGTTGTATATTGTTGTCATTTTTATTAGTATCTTTTTTAAATATGTCTACACAGGTAATTTTTGTATATTTTGCTTTCATTTTAATTTTAGTTAATGTGTTCTTTTTGTTGTATGTTCTTTTTTTTATTTGTATTTGTTGTTTTTTAAAATATCAATATTAATAAATATATATATATATATTTTTTTTTTCAGTTTTAGTTTTAGGTTTTTAATTTTAAGTTTAGTTAAAGTTGTAGTATTTTGTTGTTTTGTTGTTTTTATAATTTTTATTGTTAATTTGTTATGTCTAATGTGAATTTGTTGTATGTTCTTATCGTTTTAATTTGTTTTTTTAATATGTCTGTATTATTAAATGTCTTTTTTAAATTCAGTTTTAGTTTCATTTTTATATTTTCTGCTTTCCTTTTAAATTTAATTTAAGGTTTAAGATTTTTTTGTATGATCTTTTTTGTATTTTTTAAATGTTTTTTAATTGGCATTTTATTGTTTTTTTAGTTATTTTTGTTCATCTGTTTACTTTTTTTTTTTTAAATATTGAGTTTTATTTCAGTTAAAGCTTGTTATTTCAAGTAACAAAAATATTTTAACAAAAATGCCAAAAACAGCATAATACTAAAACTTTAGTTAAAAATAAAATGAACACACAAAGTCTAAAAATAATAAATATATTTAGACATTAAAAAAACTAACAAAAAAGGTCAAATAAAAATAAAAATTTAGGTACAAATAAAGTGAAAACAGAAAAAGTTAAAATAATACCCAACTCAAAATATTAACGTCATATTTGCATTGCATTATGAATTGTATTTTGACATTTGTGAATGCGACAATAATGCAACATAAAATCAAGTACAAAAAGTATATTAGACTGATTTCTGAAGATCATGTGACACTGAAGACTGGAGTAATGATGCTGGAAATTCAGCTTTGCATCACAGAAATAAATTGGATCTTAAAATATATTCCAATTAAAAACAGTTATTTGAAATAGTAATAATATTTAGATTTTTTATGGATTTGACTGTATTTCATAATCAGATAAATGCAGCATTGGTGAGCATAAAACTCTCAACAATGCATTCGACAAATGCCACAATCTTGCTCTTATAGTAATAGTCTTTTCTCACAAAGTCTGTTGTCTTTGATTGTAACCTGCTGTTAAAATGCACCCAGATGCTTATTGGCTATGTGTGACTTCCTCCTCTTGTTTCTAGTGTAAATACACCTGAGCAAACAGCTCTCCTTTCATCTGATTAGCACTTAAACTCGTGAACAGCATCCTATTGAATGTTTTGATTAACGCCACATTAAAAAAATGCATTTTATTAGCCACTAATGGCATATTCTAGATGATCACAATAGAGACAAATACTAAAAAATAAAAAAATAAATACAAAACAACAGATGTGAGTGTGTTAAAGGTTAATTTAGCATATGTTCGTCTGCTTCGATTAAAGAAGATTTATACAGTAAACCACATGGCATTACATTAACCCTAAAAACACTTATCCTTAGGTGTAACTATTTAGTTTTAAAGAACAAATACCTTATCTAATAATTATTTTGAGGAAAACTTGATAGACAGATGAACATCACTGAACACAGAATAATTATTTAATTAGAATTATTAATATTGGATTATTGCATACAATAGATAAGATTTTTTTTTATGTTTTTTAAAGACATCTCTTCTGCTCTTAAAGCCTGTATTTATTTGATCCAAAGTACAGCAATAACATTTTGAAATATTTTTACAATTTAAAATAATGCTTTCTATTTGAATATATTTTTATATTTATATATATATTTTCAGAAATCATTCTAATATGCTGGTTTGATATTCAAGAAACATTTTTAATATAAATATATTATATTTTATACGTATAAAATATTTTACATAAATACATTATACACTATACGTCATTATATCATAGACATTAAATGTACTTTTATTTAGCAAGGATCTTTTAGATTTATTAAAAGTGAAAATGTATTTTTTTATACAGAATGTATATATATATATATAGTAAATAACAAATGTATAACTTTTTTTTATTTTACAACATTTAATGAGTAATATAATTATATTCAATATATATAATATTTATTATACATATATAATATTTAATAAGAATACTATAATAATAGTATTACATTAATATTAATAAAGTAATTACTATTTAATTGTGTGTGTATAAGTAACCTCAATAACCTAAAATAAAAATTCTAATGATCAACAGTTATCTAAATTATATCACAGAGCTCTTTTATGTTTTTCCGGTTTGGAAACACAACCTTATTTTTTCTAAAGATATTAATATATTTATTAATTAATAATATATCTAAAACAATCACAAACATGTTATATATATATATATATATATATATTTATAAAATTGTAAGTCGCTTTGGATAAAAGCATCTGGTAAATGACAAAAAAACAAAAAAAACAAAACATATATATATATATATAATTTTTTTGGTTTTTAGTTTTTTTGTAGTTTTATTTATTATATATATATATATATATATATATAAAACTACAAAAAACTAAAACAAAACACACACACACACACACACACACACACATATATATAATAAATATAAAAAAAAATAAAAAATATATATATATATTAAATATAAAAAAACTAAAAAAAAAATTATAATCATACACACACACACACACACACACACATATATAATAAATATAAAAAAATATAAAAAATATATATATATATATTAAATATAAAAAAACTAAAAAAAAAATTATAATCATACACACACACACACACACACACACACACACACACATATATATATAATAAATATTAAAAAAAAATAAAAAATATATATATATATTAAATATAAAAAACAAAAAAAAAAATTATAATCATACACACACACACACATATATATAATAAATATAAAAAAAAATAAAAAATATATATATATATTAAATATAAAAAAACTAAAAAAAAATTATAATCATACACACACACACACACACACACACACACATATATAATAAATATTAAAAAAAAAAAAAAATATATATATATATTAAATATAAAAAACAAAAAAAAAATTATAATCATACACACACACACACATATATATAATAAATATAAAAAAAAATAAAAAATATATATATATATTAAATATAAAAAACAAAAAAAAAATTATAATCATACACACACACACACATATATATAATAAATATAAAAAAAAATAAAAAATATATATATATATTAAATATAAAAAAACTAAAAAAAAAATTATAATCATACACACACACACACACACACACACACACACATATATAATAAATATAAAAAAAAATAAAAAATATATATATATATATTAAATATAAAAAAACTAAAAAAAAAATTATAATCATACACACACACACACACACACACACACACACATATATATATAATAAATATTAAAAAAAAATAAAAAATATATATATATATTAAATATAAAAAACAAAAAAAAAATTATAATCATACACACACACACACATATATATAATAAATATAAAAAAAAATAAAAAATATATATATATATTAAATATAAAAAAACTTAAAAAAAAATTATAATCATACACACACACACACACATATATATATATATATATATATATATATATATATAATACACATATAAGGACAGGTTTGAGCCCTTTTTAGTTCCAAGACGCAGGAATTTGTCTCACATAAATATCAATTTTCTGATTTTTTTTCAAACTTTAAAAAACCCACAGAATCCTTAAAGCAGGTCACTGCTATTTCACGAGTCAAACTAGCCGTTTCTCTCTTTCTTGTGTCTCTCTGGAGCAACACAGCATCAGCAGAAAAAGCGCAAGCAGCTGCAGAACAGAAACACTGAGAGAGAGACACACAGAGACAGAACAAAAGACACCAGCACACTGTCCCCAGCAATAAGACACCTCACAGAGGTCAGCACAATGACATCTAGCCATCTTCACACGAGCACTGAAGCCAGAGGACAGATGCCTATAGCCGCAGCATCACGCATTACATCACAGCCAATGTAGGTCACACAAAGAAGACCAATATATCAACCTACAAACCTGAGGGAATGCGCTTTGAGGTGAAAAATCTTGCTTTGTGACCTTAAGGTCAGAACCCCTCTAGGGATGCTTTATAGGCTACTATAGTGCCCTTGATCAAGACACTTAACCTCCAAGAAAACCGATAAAAAAAAGCCTGAAAATAGTCTGATAATGCTGGAAGACATTATTTTTCTATATTGTTCTATTTCTAAAAGATAGATGCATACAAAAGGTCCAAAATATGTATTTTTAATGCATTTACGGCAGATAGCATCAAACGAATATAAGTTAGTGTATTTTATTAAATACAAATAGCAATTGTCTTTGTTTCTATGACTTTAAATGTAAAAAATAATAAAATAACAATCGATGATCAATAATTGTCTCACCTCGCAGTCGTAAAGTTCGCTGAGCTGCTCAATGATCCATTCCTCCAATATGAGTCTCTTCCGCAGCTCTTTTCTGTCGTACTTCACCGTCACTTTGCCCTGCTTTTTCTGCACCGGGTCATCCCGCTGCAGCGGCCCCGAGCCGGCGCACCCCACGCCGGGCTGAAAGAACACTCTGGCCGCGGCTGGGGGCAGCTGTGCGGTGGTCTCGGCGCTGGCGGTGGACATTGCGGCGGAGATGGCGATGATGATGATGGTGGTGTCTGGAGGGGTGTATATGCAGGGACGCGGTTCCTCACACCTGCTATTTAAAGCGCAGCGCGAGCATTTAAAGGACGCCCGGCGCGTGGGAGGGGAATGTCAAGCCAGTGTGCGCGCTCGCGTTAACGCTGTGAGTGCCAGAACGCGCACTGCATTGGTGAAACGGGGAATCCCTGAGCGCTCATTGGACACAACAGAGATCCTGAACAAGCTGAGCTACAATCCTTGATAATATCGAAACATTTTGACATGTACCATGGTATTAAACATCTATCTATCTATCTATCTATCTATCTATCTATCTATCTATCTATCTATCTATCTTGTCTGTCTGTCTGTCTGTCTGTCTGTCTGTCCGTCCATCCGTCCCATCTATTTATCTGTCTGTCCGTCTGTCCATCCGTGCGTCTGTCCTTCTGTCTGTCTGTCCATCCGTCCCATCTATCTATCTGTCCGTCCGTCCATCCTTCCATGCATCTGTCCATCTATCTACCTGTCTGTCCGTCTGTCCATCCGTGCATCTGTCCATCTATCTATCTGTCCATCCGTCCATCCATCCATGCATCTGTCCATCTATCTATCTATCTGTCTGTCCGTCTGTCCATCCATGCATCTGTCCATCTATCTACCTGTCTGTCCGTCTGTCCATCCGTGCATCTGTCCATCTATCTATCTGTCTGTCCGTCTGTCCATCCGTGCATCTGTCCATCTATCTATCTGTCCATCCGTCCATCCATCCATGCATCTGTCCATCTATCTATCTATCTGTCTGTCCGTCTGTCCATCCATGCATCTGTCCATCTATCTACCTGTCTGTCCGTCTGTCCATCCATGCATCTGTCCATCTATCTACCTGTCTGTCCGTCTGTCCATCCATGCATCTGTCCATCTATCTACCTGTCTGTCCGTCTGTCCATCCGTGCATCTGTCCATCTATCTATCTGTCCATCCGTCCATCCATCCGTGCATCTGTCCATCTATCTATCTGTCCATCCGTCCATCCATCCATGCATCTGTCCATCTATCTATCTGTCTGTCCGTCTGTCCATCCGTGCATCTGTCCATCTATCTATCTGTCCATCCGTCCATCCATCCGTGCATCTGTCCATCTATCTATCTGTCCATCCGTCCATCCATCCGTGCATCTGTCCATCTATCTATCTGTCCATCCGTCCATCCATCCGTGCATCTGTCCATCTATCTATCTGTCCATCCGTCCATCCATCCATGCATCTGTCCATCTATCTATCTGTCCATCCGTCCATCCATCCGTGCATCTGTCCATCTATCTATCTGTCCATCCGTCCATCCTTCCATGCATCTGTCCATCTATCTATCTGTCTGTCCGTCTGTCCATCCGTGCATCTGTCCATCTATCTATCTGTCCGTCCGTCCATCCATCCGTGCATCTTTCCATCTATCTATCTGTCCATCCGTCCATCCATCCATGCATCTGTCCATCTATCTATCTATCTGTCTGTCCGTCTGTCCATCCGTGCATCTGTCCATCTATCTATCTGTCCATCCGTCCATCCATCCATGCATCTGTCCATCTATCTATCTGTCTGTCCGTCTGTCCATCCGTGCATCTGTCCATCTATCTATCTGTCCATCCGTCCATCCATCCATGCATCTGTCCATCTATCTATCTGTCTGTCCGTCTGTCCATCCGTGCATCTGTCCATCTATCTATCTGTCCATCCGTCCATCCATCCATGCATCTGTCCATCTATCTATCTGTCTGTCCGTCTGTCCATCCGTGCATCTGTCCATCTATCTATCTGTCCATCCGTCCATCCATCCGTGCATCTGTCCATCTATCTATCTGTCCATCCGTCCATCCATCCATGCATCTGTCCATCTATCTATCTGTCTGTCCGTCTGTCCATCCGTGCATCTGTCCATCTGTCTATCTGTCTGTCCGTCTGTCCATCCGTGCATCTGTCCATCTATCTATCTGTCCATCCGTCCATCCATCCATGCATCTGTCCATCTATCTATCTGTCTGTCCGTCTGTCCATCCGTGCATCTGTCCATCTGTCCATCTATCTATCTGTCTGTCCGTCTGTCCATCCGTGCATCTGTCCATCTATCTATCTGTCCATCCGTCCATCCATCCGTGCATCTGTCCATCTATCTATCTGTCCATCCGTCCATCCATCCATGCATCTGTCCATCTATCTATCTGTTTGTCCGTCTGTCCATTCGTGCATCTGTCCATCTGTCTGTCTGTCCATCCGTCCCATCTATCTATCTATCTATCTATCTGTCCATCCGTCCATCCATCCATGCATCTGTCCATCTATCTATCTGTCTGTCCGTCTGTCCATCCGTGCATCTGTCCATCTATCTATCTGTCCATCCGTCCATCCATCCATGCATCTGTCCATCTATCTATCTGTCTGTCCGTCTGTCCATCCGTGCATCTGTCCATCTATCTATCTGTCCATCCATCCATCCATCCATCCGTGCATCTGTCTGTCTGTCTGTCTGTCTGTCTGTCCATCCATCCATGCATCTGTCCATCTATCTATCTGTCTGTCCGTCTGTCCATCCGTGCATCTGTCCATCTATCTATCTGTCCATCCGTCCATCCATCCGTGCATCTGTCCATCTATCTATCTGTCCATCCGTCCATCCATCCATGCATCTGTCCATCTATCTATCTGTCTGTCCGTCTGTCCATCCGTGCATCTGTCCATCTATCTATCTGTCCGTCCGTCCATCCTTCCATGCATCTGTCCATCTATCTATCTGTCTGTCCGTCTGTCCATCCGTGCATCTGTCCATCTATCTATCTGTCCATCCGTCCATCCATCCGTGCATCTGTCCATCTATCTATCTGTCCATCCGTCCATCCATCCGTGCATCTGTCCATCTGTCCATCCGTCCATCCATCCATGCATCTGTCCATCTATCTATCTGTCCATCCGTCCATCCATCCGTGCATCTGTCCATCTATCTATCTGTCCATCCGTCCATCCATCCATGCATCTGTCCATCTATCTATCTGTCTGTCCGTCTGTCCATCCGTGCATCTGTCCATCTATCTATCTGTCCATCCGTCCATCCATCCGTGCATCTGTCCATCTATCTATCTGTCCATCCGTCCATCCATCCATGCATCTGTCCATCTATCTATCTGTCTGTCCGTCTGTCCATCCGTGCATCTGTCCATCTGTCTATCTGTCTGTCCGTCTGTCCATCCGTGCATCTGTCCATCTATCTATCTGTCCATCCGTCCATCCATCCGTGCATCTGTCCATCTATCTATCTGTCCATCCGTCCATCCATCCATGCATCTGTCCATCTATCTATCTGTCTGTCCGTCTGTCCATCCGTGCATCTGTCCATCTGTCCATCTATCTATCTGTCTGTCCGTCTGTCCATCCGTGCATCTGTCCATCTGTCTATCTGTCTGTCCGTCTGTCCATCCGTGCATCTGTCCATCTATCTATCTGTCCATCCGTCCATCCATCCGTGCATCTGTCCATCTATCTATCTGTCCATCCGTCCATCCATCCATGCATCTGTCCATCTATCTATCTGTTTGTCCGTCTGTCCATTCGTGCATCTGTCCATCTGTCTGTCTGTCCATCCGTCCCATCTATCTATCTATCTATCTGTCCATCCGTCCATCCATCCATGCATCTGTCCATCTATCTATCTGTCTGTCCGTCTGTCCATCCGTGCATCTGTCCATCTATCTATCTGTCCATCCGTCCATCCATCCATGCATCTGTCCATCTATCTATCTGTCTGTCCGTCTGTCCATCCGTGCATCTGTCCATCTATCTATCTGTCCATCCATCCATCCATCCATCCATCCATCCATCCATCCGTGCATCTGTCTGTCTGTCTGTCTGTCTGTCTGTCCGTCCATCCGTGCATCTGTCCGTCCCATCTATTTATCTGTCTGTCCATCTGTCCATCCGTGCATCTGTCCATCTGTCTGTCTGTCCATCCGTCCCATCTATCTATCTATCTATCTATCTATCTATCTATCTATCTATCTATCTATCTATCTATCTATCTATCTGTCTGTCCGTCTGTCCATCTGTCCCATCTATCTATCTATCTATCTATCTATCTATCTATCTATCTATCTATCTATCTATCTATTTGTCTGTTCGTCCATCCGTTCATGCGTCTGTCTATCTATCTATCTGTCTGTCTGTCCACCCGTGCATCTGTCCATCTGTCTGTCTGTCCATCCGTCCCATCTATCTATCTGTCTGTCCGTTTGTCTGTCTGTCCATCTATCTATCTATCTATCTATCTATCTATCTATCTATCTATCTATCTATCTATCTATCTATCTATCTATCTATCTATCTATTTGTCTGTTCGTCCATCCGTTCATGCGTCTGTCTGTCTATCTATCTATCTATCTATCTATCTGTCTGTCTGTCCACCCGTGCATCTGTCCATCTGTCTGTCTGTCCATCCGTCCCATCTATCTATCTGTCTGTCCGTTTGTCTGTCTGTCCATCTATCTATCTATCTATCTATCTATTTGTCTGTTCGTCCATCCGTTCATGCGTCTGTCTGTCTATCTATCTGTCTGTCCACCCGTGCATCTGTCCGTCTGTCTGTCTGTCCATCCTTCCATGCATCTATCTATTTGTATAAAAACTGTATTTAATCTAATTCCATATGTTTGATATTGATTTTTTATATTTTGCTCTATACAATACAGTCCAATACAATATGCAATACATTTATGATAAAGCGCAATCACAGAATACAATACAGATATATGTGGAGTATCAATAAGTAAAACAAAGGAAAGCAGCTAAATGATGTGACACTAAACTGTTACTGAACTGAGAGAAGGAGCTGTCTGTTATGTGCGTTAATGTCGGTGCAGATGTGTTGCTTGTATGTTAGAGAGGAGCTGAGGTCTGAGATTCAGTGGGGTAGAGGACAGTGAGGAGAGAAAGTGTTCAGGGCTTATGTAACGTAATGAAACTCCCACTAATGAGATGGCCCAGTCCCAAAACACCAGCGCTGCTCTGGAAAGACAACAAGACTGAGGGAGAGAGATTTAGTACCTCATTTATCTACTTTATAATGCTTCTTAATAACCATGTGGGATGCATGATGTATGTGAGCAGCCAGGATGATGGATTGGTAGACAGAAAGCATGGAGTGGATTAGAGGTTATCTGGGGATATTCAATATTAAACCATCCAATCTAAAAATACACGGCTTATTGTTCTGTTTTTGTACATTCTGTGTTAATCTGAACCTAACAATTCTCAGAAGTACTTGTTTTCTGATATTTTATCCATTTGTTTTTGTGTAAAAGAGAGAGATGTCAAATGATGTCACTCCTAAAAATAACAACTCCCACACACACACACACACACACACACACACACACACACACACACACACACACACACACACACACACACACACATGGTGCATCGGGACAGTCTATATTCTTATTGTTATAAAAAATTTGCTTCTTAATTATATATGTAATTTTCTTGGTTCACACTTTATTTTTTTAAGTATATTGTAAATTGTAAATTGCTGCCACCTTCTGGATATGTCATAATATTACAAGGAAAACAAAATAAACACGTATACCATAAAAAAGTATAGCAGTATATAGACTACTTTAAAGGCCAGCTTTACAGTGAAGGGACTAGGAATAAAATCTTAAAATAAAACGATTTAGAAAAGCCCATGGTCTGATATAGCAAGACTTTCATATTTTAAAATTTTGCAAAAATCACCCATTAAAAACATGAGCATCCAAAGCCTGTTGGTGTCTAATGAGAATTTGATTAACAGGAAAATACATTACCACTAGATGGCGACATAATTATGTAAGTGCATGCTAACACACAAAAACTAAATTGTCTTAATTAAAAATATTAAATGCATTATTATTTTTTTTTAAATATTTTTTATAAGCCATTACAATATTTATAATATTGTTAATAACTGTTATATAAAAAAAACAAATAAAATTTAATAAAAATAAACAAATTAATGATTATAGAAAATATTAGAATATTTGCTTAAAATAATAAAATGTACATACTTTTTTTAAAAAACAAAATGACACAATCTAAAATTAAATTCAACTAACATTTAAAAATAAAAATAAAAATAGAAAAAGATTTTTTAAACATACACTATTAATCAAAAGTTTGTAAACAGTAAGATTTTAGTCTCTTCTGTTCACCAATCCTGCATTTATTTGATCCAAAATACAGCAAAAACAGTAACATTTTGAAATATATTTACTATTTATACTAATTTCTATTTGAATATATTTAAAAATTATTCTAATATGCTAAGGACTATGTTCAAGAAATATTTATTATTATTATTATTATTATTATTATTATTATTATTATTATCAATATTTAAAACAGTTGAGTATTTTTTCAGAATTCTTTGATTAATAGAAAGATTCAAAGATCAGCATTTACTGAAATAAACATTATACACTATACCATTCAAAAGCATGGAGTCAGTATAATTGTAATATTATAATTATTGTTTTTTTTTTTATAGATTATAGATTATAGAAATTAACACTGGAACAAGGATGCTTGCTTAAATAATTATTAAGACATTTATACTGTTTTAAAAGTTTTCTATTTCAGATAAATGCTGTTCTACTTACTTTTTATTCATCAAAAAAAAAACCTGAAAAAAATTCTACTCAGCTGTTTTACACATATTAATAATAATAATAATAATAATAATAATAAATGTTTTTGAGCAGCAAATCAGAATAGTCAAATTATTTCTGAAGCATCATGTGACTGGAGTAATGGTGATAAAAATTCAGCTTTGAAACCACATGAATAAATTACATTTTGAAACATATTCAAATAGAAAACGGTTATTTTATATAGTACAAATATTTCAAAATGTTACTGTTTTTTCTGTACTTTGAATTAAATAAATGTTCAAAAACTTTTAACTGATAGTGTGCATAAAATATTCAATAATAAAAATGTAAAATCGAATTAACAATAATAGGATATTATTAGAAAAGAGCTTGTTTTGTCTATATATGGCAAGCCGTTTTGACTTTTATTCATTTGCAGGATATGAATTCTTGATATCAACAATTCACGATTCACTAGTTAAAATTATAATTCTTGATATCAGAAATTAGATTTTTACTAGTAACAATGGCAATTTGTGATATCAGGAATTACATGTCCACTAGTAAAAAGGATAATTATTAAGAATTATATAAGAATTGTATTTTCACTAGTTAAATGTCACCATAGACCCCCATTCAGATTTAATAGTTGATATCAAGAATTGATTTCTTACTAGTTCAAATGTCACTTTCACATATCAGAAATAATTCTCACTAGTAAAAACGTTATTTCTGATATCAATAATCATTGTTACTAGTGCAGATGTCCATTCTTGATATCAACAATTCAATTGCTACTAGTGCAAATGTTCATTTCTGATATCATGAATGCGATTGTTACTAGTAAGAATGCATTTTAGATATCTGAAATTACTCTCCTAATTATTGATAACACAAATACATTTTCAGATATCAGAAATAAGAAATGTAACGCTGTAAATACATTTACAGAAATTAACAATTGACATTTTAATAGTGACAACTGAACTGTTAATATCAGGAATTGGCATTTGCACTAGTAACAATGTAATTATTGATATAAAAATAAAGGTTTTTACTAGTGAGAATTATTTCTGATATGTGAAACTGACATTTTAACTAGTAAGAAATCAATTCTTGATATCAATAATTAAACTTTTTACTAGTGGAAATGTAATTCCTGATATCAAAAATGGCCATTGTTACTAGTAAAAGTCCAATTTCTAATATCAAGAATTATCATTTTAACTAGTGGAAATGAATTGTTGATATCCAGAATTCATATCCTGCGAATGAATAAAGGTTAAAACAGCTTGCCATAGACGTATGTTTATCTGTTATTCTGCACCTGTCCGCTAGAGGCGCGTACCCGCCGCTTTTGTACTAAGCGCGCTCCCTAATCCTCTCATGTGACGTCGGTGAAATGGCGGAGCGGGATGGAAGCGACGTCTGTCAGAGTTCCAGCCAAGGTGAGAGTTCATTTATTCACCGTAAAGTTTGTCCAGAAGTGCTGTCCCGCTTCCAGACGAGTGTACCAAACCCTCATCTGTTTTTAAAGCTGGCTAGTCAAACTTGTCACGAAATAAAACACTTTTACCTCAGAAGCGACGCGAGCCGGTCAGACGAAAGGGATTAAGTCAGTAAATCAGCCTAAACGCCGAGCCAGCGGGTGTTTACATCAGCTCTCACGAAGAAAAACAACACTAATTTATCTTTCGATATGGGTTTGTTGTTGTTTTATAAGCTCTTGTTTGAATGCCGTTGAGCGGAGCACCTGTTACGTGCGCGGGCACGTTGTGCGCGTGATTACATCTAATGTTGACAAGTTTGCTATCTGTTGAAGGCTTTTTGACTTTAGTTGGTGTGGTGTTTCTACTGTCAAGAGAATAGCTCTTTAAAAGTCTTTTGTGCGATCATCCTGTCTGTTTTGTTTTGTTTGTTACATAAATATTCCAGTGAGTGAATCACATTGTCTTTCAATGTAGATTACCCCGCCCACGTCTTATTAATAACTTACCCCTTTTATTATCCACCATCAAATTATCTTATTTGTCTCATTCCTGCTGACTAATATGTCTGATCCAACCCTTAACGGTTTTTGAAATAGAAATGAGATGCAAAATAAAGTTTGCTAGAAAAGTAAGGAACACGGAGATAAGAAGTTACAGCATAGAGAATGTTTTGGTTTTGTTTTGTGTCTGCAGTCCATTGGTTTAGTTCACTGTTTTGTCATTCTTAAATATGTCAGGCTGATTTTTATCCATTTCTAGATTAACTGTACCAATTTTGACAATTAACACCAGTGTTGGGGAAAGTTACTTTTAAAAGTAATGCGTTACAATATTGCGTTACTCCCTAAAAAAATGACTAATTACGTTCCTTAGTTCGTTTTTATGGAAAGTAATGCGTTACAATATTGCGTTACTCCCTAAAAAAGTAACTAATTACGTTCCTTAGTTACTTTTTATGGAAAGTAATGCGTTACAATATTGCGTTTCTCCCTAAAAAAAGACTTATTACGTTACTTAGTTCATTTTTATGGATAGTAATGCGTTACAATATTGCGTTTCTCCCTAAAAAAGTAACTAATTACGTTCCTTAGTTCATTTTTATGGAAAGTAATGCGTTACAATATTGCATTACTCCCTAAAAAAGTTACTAATTACGTTCCTTAGTTCGTTTTTATGGAAAGTAATGCATTACAATATTGCGTTTCTCCCTAAAAAATGACTTATTACGTTACCTAGTTACTTTTTATGGAAAGTAATGCGTTACAATATTGCGTTTCTCCCTAAAAATGTAACTACTTACGTTCCTTAGTTACTTTTTATGGAAAGTAATGCGTTACAATATTGCGTTTCTCCCTAAAAAAATGACTAATTACGTTCCTTAGTTACTTTTTATGGAAAGTAATGCGTTACAATATTGCGTTTCTCCCTAAAAAAATGACTAATTACGTTCCTTAGTTACTTTTTATGGAAAGTAATGCGTTACAATAATGCGTTTCTCCCTAAAAAAAATGACTAATTACGTTCCTTAGTTACTTTTTATGGAAAGTAATGCGTTACAATATTGCGTTTCTCCCTAAAAAAATGACTAATTACGTTCCTTAGTTACTTTTTATGGAAAGTAATGCGTTACAATAATGCGTTTCTCCCTAAAAAAAAATGACTAATTACGTTCCTTAGTTACTTTTTATGGAAAGTAATGCGTTACAATATTGCATTACTCCCTAAAAAAGTAACTAATTACGTTCCTTAGTTACTTTTTATGGAAAGTAATGCGTTACAATATTGCATTTCTCCCTAAAAAAATGACTAATTACGTTACTTAGTTACTTTTTATGGAAAGTAATGCGTTACGTTACTTTTGCGTTACTTTTTAAATCTGGGCAGGGTTTGCTTGTTTGTTTTTAATATAAAAAGTTTGATTCTTAGCAAATGTAAAAGCCCTTTCACACCAAAATGAAATTAAGTGAATAAGCCTAAAACAAAAGGAAAATTAAAATCTTTTGTCTTGTTTCCAGCCAAAATATCTAAAAATTCTTAAATCAAGAAGGATTTTCTAGAGTAGTAAAAATTATTGTCTTGTTTTTTCTGAAAACAAGTCTAAATTAAGTGTGTTTTTGCTTGAAACAAGAAAATAATCTCCCAATGGGGTAAGCAAAATAATCTTGTTTTCTGTTTGAAATAAGATTTTTTTTCTTACCCCAGTGGCAGATTATTTTGCTTGTTCTAAGCAAAAACTCACTTAATTTTGACTTAGTTTTTTCTGAAATCAAGAAAATAATTATTTACTCGTCTAGAATCCTTCTTGATTTAAGAATTTTTTTTAAATATTTTGGCTGGAAACAAGACAAAAAATCTAAGTAAGAAAAGTATCAGCAGCATCGATTATCAAGGTCAGCAGCAAAGTCATTGGTTAATAAAATGGAATTAAATACATAAAGGAAACAAAAATAACTCAGATACTTTCTTGTGAATGAAAAAGTAATGTTACTTTACTAGTTACTTGAAAAAAGTTATATTATTACTTATAATTTGAGTTACTTGTAATGCGTTACCCTCAACACTGATAACAGATATACTGCTCAGACTTTGTGATTATGAAATTCAGGGTTCCCACAGCTCATGGAATTTCTGGAATATCAAGGAATTTTGAAAGGTCTATTCCAGACAGTGAAAGTCAGGGAAGATTATATATATATATTTTTTTTGTCCAAGTCATGTAATATCAGTGATTTTTGTTTGTTGCCATTTATCAAAATGTAATTTTTCTATACTGTATTTTGCTTTATTGTGTTGTTTCATGCATTTATGTTATTAAAGCATAAAAATTAATTTAAAATAATTTAATTCCTGTTACAGAAAAATATCAAAGTGCATTTAATGGATAAAAACAAACAAACAAAAAATAGTAGTGTATATGTGTGTTTTGTACTAATAAAACATCTGTGATCAAGTAAAAAAAAAAAGCTTACAGATGGATGGATCTGTTTATTATAGGTCATGGAAATTCAGCTTTTTAGTCAGTGAAAGTCAGGGAATTTGACGTTTGGCTTCGAGTGGGAGCCCTGAAAATCCACCAATAGGTTTGTCAGTGGGTTCTAGGTGCAGACGACAACAGTGTAACTAGTTAAAGTGTAAGGTTTCTGTCTTTCTTGGGGCTGGAGGGACAAAGATCAGATTCCTGTTGCTCCTCTGTTATGAACCGAGAAGGAAAAAGGCAGATGTAGATGGAGACTAGGTGCATGATCATGATAGTGTGTGTTTTTTCTTATAAATATACGGAGGGATAGATAAATAAAGAGTTCGGATGGAAAAGCAGATGAATCCATCTGACTTCTTTCTTTAAAAAATGCATTTTTATCAGGCTTCTTCTATAGGTTTCTGTGTAAGTACTGCTACTTCTCATTGGGCTGAGGGTACTTTTTCATTTACAAGAAAATATCTGAGTTACTTTTTCCAAAAACTAACGCCAGTTACTTTTTGTTTCCTTTATGTATTTAATCCCATTTTATTAACCAATGACTTCTGACCTTTGTTGATCCAATTCAACCGTACACTGCAAAAATACTGTTCTTACTTACATTTTTAGTCTTGTTTCCAGACAAAATAGATTTTTTCTAGACAAGTAAAGAATTATTTTCTTGTTTTCTGAAAAACAAGTGCAAATTAAGTGAGTTTGTGTTTAGAACAAGCAAAATAATCTGCCAATGGGATAAGAATAAAAAATCTTATTTCACACAGAAAACAAGATTATTTTCTTACCCCATTGGGAGATTATTTTGCTGCTTTCAAGCAAAAACACACTTAATTTTGATTTGTTTTCAGAAAAAAAACAAGACAATAATTTTTACTTCTCTAGAAAATCCTTGATTAAAAAAAGATATTTTGGCTGGAAACTTTAGATTAACTAACATTTGTGATATTTAAGCGAAAGTGAGTGAATATAAAAATCTTTGTCATTGTTTTATCTTTGTTATTAAAAAATAAAAACAAAGACACGCATTACATTTTTAAGTACAGTAGGTGAATTTAGCAGAAGCATTCAAGAAATTGAATATAAAAATATAAAAAGTGAAAAAAATAGTTCACCCAAAAATACAAATTCTGTCATCTGTCATAGTGTTTTATTTTTATACCATCATTTACTCACTCTCAGGTTGACTCTTTCTTCTGTTGAATGTTATCTATTCAATCATTTCTTTTATTAAATTCAATGGGGACTAGCTACTGTTTGTTTACATTCTTCAAAATACATTCCTTTAATGACAAGCAGCAGCACGTTTAGTACTGTCTCTTTAAGAGCTCCACGCATCTAATATACATAGTATACACTTCAAAACAATTCCTTCTGGCTAAAATACAAGTCCTCTATCCATAATATTGCTGCTTATGTCCAGAAGCCATCCTCTGCAGCGAATGGGTGCCGTCAGAATGAGAGAATATTGCTTCTTATGGCCAGAAATGATGATTCAGAGTTAAAAAAATCATAACGTGAATTTGTTTCTTACAAATACGCAGCTTTTCGCTTCACAAGATGTTAATTGTTTGACAAGTGGAGACAGAGACTGTCCTTCTGACGGCACCCATTTACTGCAAATTTGAAATTTCTTCACATTTGTTCCAATGAAGCATCAAACTGTACACCCGTTTTGGAGAAACTAATACTTAAACTCTCTCTCATGTCATTTTTACTATATAATTGACCTTGCATATGTGTAATAATGTTATATTCCTCATATGTTTTTAGCGAATATTGTCTAGTAGAGCATAATGAAATGGAACGAATCATTTGTTTTTGTTTATGACTGAAGCTTGTCTATAAGAAGCCCTAATGACAGCTTCATTGTAGCGGTGCTAATTGTATTCCCGCTTCCTGAATATTTGAATGGTTTAGCATCTAAATGAATCCGACCTTTTCATTCATGAATGGTAAATGCAAATGTTTGTGTTTATTTGCGATAAGCAATGTAAATTAATTGCGCATGTATATAAATGCATTTTCAGTGTCACCAGATATATGCTCACATGCTCTGAAATGCATGCAATTCAAATGTGACCCTTGACCACAAAATCAGTCTTCAGTAGCACAGGTGTATTTGTAAGAATAGCCAAAAATGCATTGTATGGGTCAAAATGATCAATTTTTCTTTTATGCCAAAAATCATTAGGATATTAAGTAAAGATCATGTTCCATGAAGATATTTTGTACATTTCCTACCATAAATATATCAAAACTTTCATTTTTGATTAGTAATATGCATTGCAAAGAACTTTAAAGGTGATTTTTCTCAA
The DNA here is from genome assembly GCA_033026305.1 of Cirrhinus molitorella. Classification (NCBI taxonomy): domain Eukaryota; kingdom Metazoa; phylum Chordata; class Actinopteri; order Cypriniformes; family Cyprinidae; genus Cirrhinus; species Cirrhinus molitorella. The sequence continues at coordinate 409,015 of CM065132.1, read as the reverse complement.
TATTTTGATGTTTTTACACCCTTAGATTCCAGATCTTCAAATAGTTGTATCTTGGCTAAATATTGTTGTTATCCTAAGTCATAAGTCGCTGGGGAATGTTTGTTGCAAAATGCACTGTATGGGTCGAAATTATTGATTTTTTTTTTTTTAATGCCAAAAATTATTAGGATATTAAGTAAAGATCATGTTCCATGAAAATATTTTGTACATTTATCTCCATAAATGTATCCAAACTTAATTTTTGATTAGTAATATAGATTGCTAGAACTTAATCTGGACAACTTAAAAGGTGATTTTCTCATTATTTATGGTTTTTTTGCACACTCGGATTAAAGATTTTCAAATATTGTTGTATCCTAACAAACCATTCATCAATGGAAAGCTATTTAATCAGCTTTCCGTTGATATATAGCTGGTTTTTAATGGTAACCATTAAAAAGGAGCCCAGAAATATTAAAACTTAAAAAAAAAAAAAACAGAATTCAGAAAAATGAAAACAGAAAAAAATTGAATTCCGAAAAATTTAAATGGAAAATAACAAATTGCAGAAAAAGTAAACATTAAAAAAAAAAAAAAAAAGCCAAAAATACAACCATACATCAATGGAAAGCTATTTAATCAGCTTTCAGTTTTTGTGGCAGACTGTTTTTGTGGCTTGTTTGCTTATGCAGTTTTATGGATTTAGCACACATTTGATTGTCTTTTTTTTTTTTATACAGGTTAAAGACTATGAGATGTTAAACAGAATATGTGGGAATAATTATGTGTTGGATTTACTGTATGTAATTTATATTGGAGGTATAGTGGACTCAAGCAGGAGGAGGATTTGCAGTCATTTGGTGGTTATTAGTGGTTTAGTCAGCTGTGCACTGCATAAAGGGAATCGAATGGCAGTGTTTGATTACTGCATCAGGTTTGTCTTTGTGAACTAGAGTCATAAGTGATGCTTTTCAGTTTGCAGTGGGTCATAGGTTGATCTTTACACCCGTTGGCTGTAAACGGACTATCAGCTGTTTCTCTTTCATAAGCACACACACACACACACACACACACACACACACACTCTTATTCACTGACAGTAAAGGGAGGGACACAGCACACCGGCAAGAACTGCTCTGATGTATCCAGTATTTAGACTGACGCTCCATAAACTCCTAAACACAAACTTATTTTCTAGTTAATTATCTGAACCGCTTCATCAGTCATTTGTTTTTTGATCAGGCTGTTTGTTTTTGCACGCCGCCGGCAAATGCAATACAATGGAAATGGCCAATCCTTTTGACTCATCACATTCAGTTTGAGCTCTTTTGATGTTCAAACACTGGTTGGATGACTAGGCGATCATCCCGACCTCTCCGTAGCCTGTGTATTTGGTTTTTGGGCATATTTGAGACACAGGCAGTAGCTGGGTTTCCATTTAACTTGGAATATCGGATAAAACATTTGCACTAAATATCACTAAGAAGCTGCTAAATATAATAATTTTCATATCAGTAAGATTGTATAAATTATATAGGGCCCTATCATTTTCGCGATGTAATAATAATAAAATAGTAAAAATAAAATAGCCTAAAGATGACAGAAATATATTTTTAATATTTAGAATGTATGTAATCCTACTACTACTACTACTACTTTTGAAAAATTAATAAAACTGATTTTTTTTAAATAAATAATTACACGATATTTCCTTCGTTTTAATTTTAATAGTAAATTCCCTTTACTTGCCAAAAATAAAATGTATTTAATTTTCATTAATTGAAAGATAAATAAGTTTTTTTATCCCCTCTGTTAATACAAACACACAGCACAGAATTGGTAACAATAAAATGCAAAATTTCATAGGGCCCTAAACATGTTGTTTTTGTTAAACTGTAATAAATTGATGTTAAATTGTAAAAGTTTCATGATTTTTATTAATTAGACATGGTTTTTTTGATTAAGAATTTAATCCAGAAAGGAATCCAGAAAAATTAAAATGAGAAAAATGGAATCCAGAAAAAAAAAAAAAAAAAGGGAATCCAGAAAATTTAAAATGAGGAAAAATGGAATCCAGAAAAAAAAAAAAAAAAAAAAAGGAATCCAGAAAAATTAAAATGGAAAAAATTGGAATCCAGAAAAATTAAAACAGAAAAAAAAAAAAAAAAACGGAATGCAGAAAAATTAAACCGTGAGAAAACGGAATCCAAAAAATTAAAAAGGGAAAAACGGAATCCAGAAAAAATAAAACAGGAAAAAAACGAAATCCAGAAAAATTAAAATGGAAAAAATGGAATCCAGAAAAATGTAAGCGGGGAAAAAATGGAATCCAAAAAAATAAAAAGGGAAAAACTGAATCCAGAAAAATTTAAACGGGGGAGAAAAAAAAAACGGAATCCAGAAAATTAAAACGGGGACAAAAAAAAAAAAAACGGAATCCAGAAAAAAAACAGAATCCAGAAAAATTAAAATGGAATAAACAAAACAAAACAAAAAACGGAATCCAGAAAAATTTTAACGGAAAAAAAATGGATTTTGAAAAATAAATAAATACATAAAACAAACAGGATTTCATAGGGCCCTAATTTCCCCATGCAGATCTCACAGCAAATTCAGTATGGTCAGTTTTGTGAAATCCCAAAACACTGCTAATGCGACTGCACCTTCAGTGAGAATAAGTGCTCATTACGTTGTAGGATGGGCGATAATTCATCTCTTTCAGATCCATTTTATCCGTAATTGTCATGGTGTCTGTTAATCCGCCGGCTCACCTTGCTGGTCTTCATACTGAATATTTCAGTAGGAAACACAGGCCTGTGTGTGAGACAGTGTTTCAGAGCATTTGTCAGTCTGGGATACTTTCTCTATAAGGGCCTGTGTGAGAGAGAGAGAGAGAGAGAGAGAGAGAGAGAGAGCAAGACAGACCTGTCAGCATCAGCAACTAGAGCAGCCGAGTCTCTCAGGCTTAAGGAAGAAGAGAGCCGGCCGCTTCTGCGGATTACAGGAACGTCAGTAAGCCGCGCTGGAAGGAGTTTGACTCGTCTTATATTCCTTTCAATCTGCTGTGTCTGTTGCTCTTCCTGCTGTTTGCTCATCATCTGAGATCCTTTAGAGGAGATGTGTGGGTGCTAGCTGTTAGCAGCGCTGGGTGCTGAGAGAGAGAGAGGCGCAGGGATGGTGAGGAGGGGGGCCTGCAGGTCTGCTATCCCGTCTCTGTCCACCATCGCTGAGGAAGAGGAGGGACAGCGGAGCCGAAAGAGACGCAGGAAAGGAGGAGGTATGTGGAGGTCAGCATAGGAGCTGATGTCAGTCTCTCAGGGGGCTACGCTGCGTTTGGCCTATTAAGTGTTCAGTCTGGGTGTTTTATTGTTATGACAACTTAAAAAGTAGTTTTTTGTTGGTTTCCGTACTGGTTTGTGTCATCAGATCATGGCATAGCAGTGCAAATGTTTTTAAATATTAGATATATGTTCTATGTATATATACGTTTTTGAACAGCGCTGTTCAAGAAGATTTCTGACTAAGTTAGCTTGAGAAAGACAACTTACTGATCTGCTATTGTCTTCCTAGACTACATTTTCTGACTGCTACTCGTCCTAGAGCTTTAACTCCACAAACTCCAAACTCAGGCCAGATCTTCAGACTCATCTGACTCCAGCTGCTGTATCTTTTCTAACTGATCGGAATTACGATTTTCCTAAAAATAATGATTAAAACTGGGAAAAACCCCATAGACTTAGATTGACAATGTTCAAATGAGCCAAGACTATTCAAATCATGCTAAGAGCATGCTAGCAACTGGCTAATCATGTTAAAAGATGCTAGTCATGCTAGAAACATGCTAGTAACTTACTATTGCTAATCATACTAATTCATGCTATCAACTTGCTAATCATGCTAAGAGCATGCTAGCAACTGGCTAATCATGTTAAAAGATGTTAGTCATGCTAGAAACATGCTAGTAACTTACTATTGCTAATCATTCTAATTCATGCTAGCAACTTGTTAACCATGCTAAAAACATGCTATCAACATACTATCAACTTGTTAGTCATGCTAGAAACATGTTAGTAATTTGCTAATCATGCTAGGCACATGCTAGTGACTTGACAATAATGCTAGCAACTTGCTAATCATGCTAGAAACATTATCAACTTGCTAATCATGCTAGAAACATGTTAGAAACTTGCTAATCATGCTAGAAACATGTTACAAACATGCTAATCATGCTAAAAAACATGCTAGCAACATACTATCAACTTGCTAATAATGTTAAAAGCATGTTAGTAATTGGCTAATCATGATATAAACATGCAAAAAACTTGATAATCATGCTAAAACATGCTAACAGCATACTGTCAACTTGTTAGTCATGCTAGAAACATGCTAGTAACTTGCTAATCATGCTAGCAACATGCTAGTGACTTGACAATAATGTTAGTAACATGCTAGCAACTTGCTAGTAACATGTTAATCACGATAGAAACATGTTAGTAACATGCTAAGAAAAATGCTAGTTAATCATGATAGAAACATGCTAACAGCATGCTAATCATGCTAGAAACATGTTAGCAACTTAATCATGTTAAAAGCATGGTAATAAAATGCTAATAATGCTAGAATCATGCTAGAAACATGCTAGTAACTTGCTAATCATGCTAGTGACATGCTAATCATGCTAAAACATCCTAGTAACCTGCTCATAATGCTAGTAACATGTAAGTGACATGCTAATCATGCTAGAAATGTGTTAACAACATGCTAGCAACTTGTTATTCATGCTAATCATACTAGTGACCTGCTATAATCTATCCATCTATCCATCCATCCATCTAACATTAAGCTTTTAAAACTACTTTAAACTTCAAAAACTTTTATCTTTTTTTTTTAAAAAACAACTTAAACTTTTTAAACTTTTTAAACTTTCTGGTCTGGCTTTCTCAGGCCAACTTAAAGTTTGTCTTGATTAACTTTATCTAGTTATTATTATTATTATTTATTATTATCGTCATCAATATTTAAAACAGTTTAGTGCATTTTTAGATTAGTATTCAAGATTATCATTTATCAGAAATAAAAAGCTTTTGTAACATTATACACTGTAACATTCAAAAGCTTGGAGTCAGTAAAATGTTTATTTTTAATTTTTATTTTTTTAGAAATTAATACTTTTATTTAGCAAGATTATAAAGACATGTTAGAAAAGATTTCAGATAAATGCTGTTCTTCTGATCTTTCTATTCATCAAAGAAACCTGAAAAAAACTGTTTTCGAAAGCTGTTTTCAACCTAATAACAATAATAAATGTTTTTTGAGCTGCAAATCAGAATATGAGAACGGTTTCTGATGATCGTCTGACTGGAGTAATGATGCTCAAAAATCAGCTTTAAAATCACAGCAATAAGTGACATTTTAAAATATAATCAAATAGAAAATATTTCAAAATGTACTGTTTTTGCTCTTTTTTGGATCAAATAAACACAGGCGTGGTGAGCAGAAGAGACTTCTTTACGAACATTAAAAAACTTAGTGTATACTTCATGTATTTGTTACTATATGCAAAAAATAAATAAATAAATAAAAGGTGAAACTGAAGAAACAGTGACCAGTTACGGCGTAAAAATACAAAATGCTAATATATTTTCCTTCATACAGTCATATAAATTTTAGTGTTCATGAAAACCAAAGCACATGCAAATCCAAAATCTCTCAGTGAGAATTCAGGACAAGCTATTTTAGAGATTCAGTATGGCCTTAATACTCAGTGGCTAAAGCCTTCAGATAGTTTCATACAGGTTTGTATCGGTATGCACTGGCGTTTTTTTAATTTATGGCAGTGTCACTTAAAAAGACAGCAGTTTTGATCATCATGGGTGTGATGCTTAAAAGCACATTTTACTTTGCGTTCTATGACTGTGACCTAAAACAACTTTAATTCAATTAAGTAATTATTTCAATTGACTGGCTAATCAGGTTATTTCACTTTGATTTTTTGTTCTGGGTATCCTCGTAAGCTGATTTCCTAGCATGTCTTTGCATAAATGAGTATCGATGTCAGTTTGGTGAATGCAGACCGAGAATGATGTCAGTCCGCAGTGAGCGTCGGCATCGTATCTATTTCACCCGAATGGAGGAAAACACATTTATCAGCCTCGAGTGTCTTTTAAGCACCGTCTCTGAGCAGGAAAAGATTTTTGGCCTTTTTCTCTGTTGGGAGAGGTTTTGCCCCACCCATTCTTGCTCCGGCAATGGCAGATGACTGACAAGTTGGACAGGATGGCCTGGGCTGTGGGTGGGTCACATGACCACTGGGAGGTGGAATGTAAACAGCAGCACAACTCTGTTAACTGAATGGAAATATCCACAGAGGAGGCTATTCATGAATTAGTGATGTAGGTTAATGCTCACTAGGGCTGGGCTATATATATATATATATATATATATATATATTAGGGATGTAACAAGATTTCGAGCAAACTTATTCCTGTCTTTCAATCACATAATGATAATTATTTCTGTGTTACAGACATTTAAATAACAGAAGTACTACAATAAAAGTTTATAGTTTGGGGATAAACACTTAATGTCTATAATAGCGATCAAAATGAAAGTATCTACACGTGTATGCATTGTAGTGTTTATCCTCTTCCACCAGGAGGTGGCGACAACTGCACGTTTAAAAACGCATTTATCAACGAATCATTCATTCAGGAGATTTCAATAGTCAATTAAGTCTTTATCAATTAATTTGATCAAATATATTTTTAAAAAACGACTTAAGCAATGAATGCTTAATCACCAGAATCACTAGAATCGCTAGTAAATTGTTATTTTGTTTAGATTTCGAATCTAATTTTTTTTCTTCAGAATCATGAGAGAATCGTGATTACAGTTTTTTAAAAAAATCTTTTTTTTTAATGTATCCGGAATCATGTAGCATAAGTTTACGTTTATTACTGCATATAATTCATTAAAATAGAAGTTTAATTTCGTAAAGTTCATATTGAAATATTATATGCATCTATATTTTTTGTGTTTTTCAGTTGAATAAAATACTATTTTTCCCTATATATTTAATTATTAAAGATTTCTTTAAAAAAGTTAGAAAAATCTCGTCTCGTCCTGTTCTCATGAACCCTGTCTCGGGATAAGTGTCTCGTCACACCTATAGTTACATTTATTCGGGGCCTCAATTGTTTTGTTTTTTTCTCTAAAAATAGGGGAATTCATCTTAGTTGGCTCTTGTGAGAGCAGAGTTATTAATTTGAGGGATGGAGGGGAGCGTTTTTACTTTTTGACATTTTTCAAAAATCTATATTTATTTGACCTAAATGTTTGATCATGCAGTGCATTTTTGTTTTTAGAATTGTGCAACTATTGCACTATAGCTTACACAGCACAAAACACATTTAACAAACACTGTTACTGAAAAGGCTTTTTCAGCATTGTGATTCTTTTATTACACAGTACAGTGATACACTACAGTCATCTTTCATGTTTAAATGCAATAAATATAAGCAACAAGTAACAGTGCTTTTTACTTTTGCATTTACTTCTAGATTTATATATGAAGTTATTGGCTGGGTTTCCATCCAAAGTTGCGAATATAACTTATGCGCCAAAACGCATAAAACATTTGCGAGTAACCTCTGTTTCCATCCAACAAGCCAAAGAGAACAAAATCGTCACTTCCTGATAAAGTGGCACTGTATATCACTAATAAAGTAGGAGCCGGCGAATATGTGATGCGATCTGGGAAAACCCAACACATGGTGAAATTTGACCTTTTTTATGATTTCATATGATATCATATGAAAGCTGGGTTCAAGCCCTTTTCAAAACTGTTTTGTCCATAGCTTGAACATAACACAAGTTATGTCTATGTGAAGTTGGCTGATAGTTACGATTTTCAGGAATGGAATTTTGAGAAAAACTGGTTTAAAATGAGACGTGTTTTACTTTCACTTCACGGGTTTTAGGAGAGCTGTCAGGAGCGCTATACTGCAATATTACACAAACACACTAACATTGTTTATCATGGCTGTAGTCTCCAAACTTTTGATCACCTCTTGTATGTTTAAATAGCACCAATAATGCACTTGTAGTTGTAGTTTACATTTAGAAACGCGAGCGCAGCACAACTGTTCACTGTTTATATAACAGACTGTCATCAGACTCCTCCTCTTTAATAATTTCATCATCCGATCCTTCATCTCTGTATGTGAAATTGTCCATTATAACATGGTTTAGATCACTGACAGCAGGATTGAGCAGATTTAGGCGAGTAAGATCGTTTGAGAGAGCAGCTTCTTCCGACTGCGTTGATCTCTTGCGCTCCTCCATCTCAACATATAAATAAATAAATAAATAAATAAATACAACTTTGTGCCATAGTTTAGACAGGACTGGTGGGGAATGTGCATTGAGACACCTTTATTAAATATGTTCAGTGGTTTATTTTGATAGGTTAACGTTTTTTGTGGTGTTTAGAGAAAGCACCTCCGCAGCACGTTCTTAACATTAGAGAAAGACTAAAATAAAATCTACAATAAAACGCTATTTTTCTGCACTAAACAAGTGAATTTTGCCAAGATGTTTTCAGAGATGATACAAGATGTTATAGAATAATAATTGATTGAAAACCTAATTTTGACAAAAAATTTCAAATTTCCTGAAAATGTCCCAGCGCCACATCCCACGGGTTTTCCCAAATCGCATCACATATAATAATTTTTATATGTAATAAATTACTTTTATGCGTTTCCATCTCGCATTATTCGCATTAACCCTTTTTCGCACAAGTCAAAAAACACCTCAAGCGAGCTTAAAAACGTTTTTGCAAATTAAGGGATTTTTATTCGAAATGTGGCGCCTCCATCATAAACAACAGGGTGATGGAAACATAGAAGCATCTTGCATTAGTCATGTCAACAAGCTTTTTCTTTCGTCATAGTTTTCATTAACGAAAATTTAATTTACTTTTTTGTGTGAAAAAAGACCATTCCACACCTCATGTCTCTTGTGTGGTAATACTTAAGGGAACATAATATTGGATGTTCGGGAAACGTTCTTTTGGAAAAGTATGCTTGAATTTGAAATATTCAATTCGAGCCCTAATGCTCACATTGAGTATTTTAATTTCTCAATCTGAAATGACAGATCTCTTTCTATGAGGAATCACTTTTATGTACTTATTAATTATTAGCCTAAACCCCCTAACATTAAAATGTAAAGCAAACATGCTTTAACCTCCGCGATGTGGAAAACATGGACGGAATCGCGGAATCCATTCATAAAAATGGAATGTATTATTAAACGTCACGGAATTTGTCAAAGTTTGGAAGAACTGATCAAAAGTACGTCATCAAGTTAAATCAAATCGCGTTTTGAGCTAGTATGTGTAAATATTAAGCCGCAAGAAGACTATTACATATGAATCCTGGATGTTCTGCTTGTTTCTGTTTTTATGAATGGAGCAGATGCGCGAGTTTGTTTACTCTACATAGTGACGCATGCGTATCGCTGGCGTGATTTCAGCATCTGGCGTCTCAACAAATGAGGACATAAATACCTGAACAACATCTCCAGAACTGCTCTGAGAGTCACTTCATTCGCATTTGACCGTTGCATTTGAGTAAAATTCATTGTTAGCTTTCACCCTCAGCTGTATTCAATGTAGCCACAACCAGCATCAGTTCAAGGTATCCACGGCAACCCGTCAAAATAAGAGTTCGGTTTAACTCAAAGATGACAGAAATATATTTTTAATATTTAGAATGTACTTAATGACACTACTACTACTGTTGAAAAATGAATACAAGTTTTTTAAAGAAATAATTACACAATTTCTTTAATTTTCATTCATTAAAAGACACATTAAATTATTTTGCATGTCTTATGTTAATATAAATGCACAACGCAGAATGAAAAAAAAAAAATCAAAAAGGTTTTGTAAGAATAAATAAAAGTTATGCATTTAAATAATTAGACATTAAAACCAGAATTTGGTAACAATAAAATACAATATTTCATAGGACTCTAAACATGTCATTTTTGTTAAACCTTTAATAAATTGATGTTAAATTGTAGGTTTTGTGATTTTAATTAATTAGACATGCTTTTTTGATTAATAATTTTATTTAACCATTAAAAAGGAGTCCAGAAAAAATTAACTATCAGGTCTGACTCCAGCTTTGAGTTTGCACATGCTCAGATTTGGGTCACAAGACTGTACTCAGCTGGGTCAGAAATCCCTCTGAACTCAACACTGCTGTCTCACTGGAGCTAATGCTGTAGGCAGGACACACATATGCTCTTTTTATGGGCTTCTGGTAACTCTGAGATGGAGAAATTGGCTGTGTGCCATTCAGAGGCTTTGGATCCAGTCACTGTTTTTCCATTTAAGTGGCTTCTATTAGTTTGTGCTCTGGGTGCGCCACAAAAGCTCTGAACAGAAGAATTAAGCATTCAAAGCAGAGATGTGTTTGGACAGTCAACTAATAAGTTAATGAGTAGTCTTGTTTTTGTACACTATTAAACTGTCAGCACAATTGCATTTGTTTATTATAAACATCATAAAATGTTAAATGTATAACTTTTTTGTCACTGTTATAGTGTGATTGTAGTAGGGCTGCTTGATTATGGCAAAAATCATAATCACGATTATTTTGGTCAATATTGTAACCGCGATTATTTAACATGATTATGAGAACACTATTTAGAGTCCCAGCCTCAGAGGAGACAAGAGAGCAGTGGATTTACTGATTAATTTACTGTATATTACTCTGCCGCAACACAGATCTAATATAAACATGCCATTTTTTTCAGCGTTTTTAACATGAACTTGTGTGTATTTGACAGTTTAAGCGCAATAAGACATGGAAGAGAGCTTAGTTACAAACGATTACACGAATAATCACCAAACGCCGCATTTTGACATATATTTGCATGTATTTGATCGTTTAGGTAACATCTTAAGTTAAACGTTCACTTTACTTGTCCGTGTTCTGTTCCGTCTCTGAGCGCATTCATAGAACAGCGCAAATTCTCTTTCATGGATGCAAATATCTGCATCCACATGAAACCACGAAACCGACACAAACTATGTAGTATACATGCCAGACTAAACTAAGCTCTCTTTCATGTCTTATTGCGCTTAAACTGTCAAATACACACAAGTTTATGTTAAAAACACACATGCGTTGTAAAATTAGTCAGTTATTTCTGTGAAGGTAATCAGCAGGGGAAAAATGGCATGTTTATATTAGATCTGTGTTGCGGCAACGTAATATACAGTAAATTAATAAATCCACTGCTCTCTTGTCTCCTTTGAGGCTGGGACTCTAAATGGTGTTCTGGGGACCCAATTATAGCACCTAAACACAGAGAAAGTCAGATTTTCTTAATTTGAGACACAACTGACGAAGGATTAGACGAATAATCAACAAATGGCACATTTTGACATATATTTGCATGTATTTGACCGTTTAGGTAACATCTTAAGCTAAACGTTTACTTTACTTGTCCGTGTTCTGTTCCGTCTCTGAGCGCATTCATAGAACAGCGCAAATTCTCTTTCGTAGATGCAAAATCAGCATCCACACGAAACCACAAAACGGACACAAAACTATGTAGTATACATGCCAGACTAAACTGAGATCTCTTTCGTGTTTTATTGCGCTTAAACTGTCAAATACACACAAGTTTATGTTAAAAACACGAGTTGCAAAATTAGTCAGTTATTTCTGTGAAGATAAACGGCAGGGGAAAAAATAGCATGTTTTTATTAGATCTGTGTTGCGGCAACATAATATATAGTAATAACATACAGCGAATAATCACCAAACACCGCATTTTGACATATTTGCACGTATTTGACCACTTAGGTAACATCTTAAGCTAAGCGTTCAGTTTACTTGTCTGTGTTTCGTCTCTGAATGCAAACACAGAACAGCACAAATTCTCTTTCATGCTTTTAAAAACACATCAAATAAACATTAATAAATCAAGCACATCCCATTTTATGCAAGTCACGTTACGTGATTTTACTGATTTGCATGTGAAATTGGGCTTTTATGGAGGAGCTAAAGCGCACCACTAATCGTTTTATCTCAATTATTGTATTTTCATAACCGTTTGAAGCAGAAGTCGAAATTGAAACTGGATTTCGATTAATTGCACAGCCCTAGGTTGTAGCCATGTGTGGTTTTAGCTAGGGCTGCATGAGTAATCAGAATTGTGATATGGCTTGGTAAGATAATCAAATCACAAAAGCTTTGATTTAATTAAATTAAACATGTTTTAGAGTGAGTGCAGCACTTCTCTTTTACACGTGAGCAGCCCATGATTCAGTGTTTTCAGTGGCAAAACCAAATGTATCATTTTCCTTTTTGGTTCGGGCCAAAAGAATCAAACGAACCGAACTACAAGTGTAAACACAGCCTTAATGTGTCTGGTCTTATCCGCTTCCAGCTGTACAAAATGGCTAATTAAGCTGGCTTGAGAAAGCCAACTTACTGATCTACTATATAAACTCGACCCAGACCTCCAGACTGGTCTGACTCGGTGTGCTAGATCTTTTCAGACTGATCCAGTTTACGGTTTTTGTAAAGCAGACTGTCAAAACCACCAAAAACCCCATAGACTTACATTGACGGAATGTTCAAATGAGCCAAGACTCGTCAAACTCCAACTGACAAAATTCAAATCTCAACTGACAGAATACTTTGGGACTAAATCAAGCTTCCACTCTATGAATTATTTCTAATCCATTTAGACTCATTCACACTCATCTAATACAACTAATATTTCTAATCCATTGAAATCATGTTAGCAATATGCTAATCATGCTAACAACGTGCTATTAACATGCTAATCATGCTTGTAACTTCCTAATAACATGCTAATCATGCTAGTAACTTCCTAATAACATGCTAATCATGATAGAAACATGCTAATAACTTGATAATCATGCTATAATCATACCAGAATCATGTTAGCAACTTGCTACTCTTGCTAGAATCATGCTAGTAACTTGTTAATCATGCTAGAATTACGTTAGCAACTTACTAATGTTAGAATCACGTTAGCAACTTGCTAGCAACATGCTAATCATGTTAGAATCATGTTAGCAAGTTATTAAACATACTAGGAACATGCTAGCAACTTGCTAATCATGGTAGAATCATGCTAGCAACTTGTTAATCATGCTAGAATCACGTTAGCAACTTGCTAAGCATATTAGAATCACGTTAGCATATTGCTAGCAACATGCTAATCATGTTAGAATCATGTTAGCAAGTTGTTAAACATACTAGGAACATGCTAGCAACTTGCTAATCATGGTAGAATCATGCTAGCAACTTGTTAATCATGCTAGAATCACGTTAGCAACTTGCTAATCATATTAGAATCACGTTAGCAACTTGCTAGCAACATGCTAATCATGTTAGAATCATGTTAGCAAGTTGTTAAACATACTAGGAACATGCCAGCAAATTGCTAGCAGCTTGCTAATCATGCTAGCAACATGATAATCATGCTAGCAACTTGTTAGTAGCATGCTAATCGTGTTAGAATAATGCTAGCAGCTTGCTAATCATGGTAGGAACATGCTAGAATCATGCTAGCAGCTTGCTAATCATGTTAGAATCATGTTAGTAACTTGCTAATCATGCTAAGAACATGCTAGCAACTTGCTACTCATGCAAGGAACATCTTAGGAATTTGTTAATCATGGTAGGAACATGCTAAAAACTTGTTAGTAACATGCTAATCATGGCAGGAACGTGCTAGAATCATGCTAGCAGCTTGCTAATCATGTTAAGAACGTTAAAATCATGCTAGCAACATGCTAATCATGCTAGCAATTTGCTAGTAGCATGCTAATCGTGTTAGAATAATGCTAGAAGCTTGCTAATCATTCTAAGAACATGCTAGAATCATGCTAGAAATATGCTAGAAATATGCTAGCAGCTTGCTAATCATGTTAAGAACGTTAAAATCATGCTAGCAACATGCTAATCATGCTAGCAATTTGCTAGTAGCATGCTAATCGTGTTAGAATAATGCTAGAAGCTTGCTAATCATTCTAAGAACATGCTAGAATCATGTTAGAAATATGCTAGAAATATGCTGGCAACTTGCTAATCATGCTAGAAACATGCTAACAATGTGTTAGTAACTTATGTAGTACCTAGTAACTGTCTTATCTCTTATCTATCTCTAATGTCACATCAATATATGTGTCTATATGTCTGTCTGATGGACTTCATTGCCTTCCAAACATTCAAACTTTAAACTTTAGAACTATTTCAAGCTATGAAAATGTTTTCAACCTTTCTGGCCTGGCTTTCTCAGGCCAACTTGAAGTTTGTTCTCAAACTTTATTCATCTAGTTTTGAAGCTTGATATTGCAAACTGGTGTCTTATCCCATTATTTTAATGCATTATCTTAATTATGAACACAGAGCAATGTCATACAGATTTACATTTAATGCACTTGGTTATTCTTCTGGTTATTTCTCTATGGTGATTACCTGAAAACAGCTTACTTCCACATTAGAATGTGAAGAATATCAAAAACTCTTCCTTAAGCACAATAACAAGCAAAATATAATCTAATTATCATTATCAATAAAATCCCAGAAAATATCGAGATATGATTTTTTTGTCAGTATTGCACACCCCTATGAGGCTGAGTAATTAGTGACAGAATTTTAGTGTAGTTTTTGAGTGAACTATCCCTTTAATGTAGCCTTATTGTCTACTCTTGTCTTTCTCTGTTAGTGTGCTGCGGTTTCTTTCTTGTACATTTCCCATAGTGCTCACTGGATAAACTCGCACCCTGGTGTTTATCTGGGGAGGAAGGCCAGTAAATTTAGACGGTGCACTAAATGTGTCTGAGATCACTTACTGGGAGAAAAACTGCATTCAAGGAAAAAGTGTGAAGTTAAAGAAACAATAGTACTACTTATTGATCCCTATGATTTGCATGATGCGGAAAATGCGGACGGAATCCAATTATAAAAACCGAATGTATTATTTAAGGCGGAATGTCAGCATTTGTCAAAGTTTGGAAGAATTCATCAAATGTATGTCATCAAATGAAATCAGTTACAAATATTCACGACAACCCATCAAAATTAAAGTTTGGTTATATTTTTAATATATAGAATGTATGTACTACTACTTCTGTTGAAAAATTAACGCAATATTTTTTTTTAAAGAAATAATTACACAATATTTCTTTCATGTTTTATTTTTAATAGTAAACCCCCTTTACTTGGCAAAAATAAAATTTGTTTAATTTTCATTTAATTAAAATATATTTTTTTTAATGTCTCCTGTTAATATAAACACACAACAGAATTTCTGAGTGAATACAAAAATTCCCAAGGCTATTGTAAGAATAAATAAAAGTTATGCATTTAAATAATTAGACATGCTAAAACTAGAATTTGGTAACAATTAGTGCACATCCAAAATAAAAGTTTGTTTACATAATATATATTTGTGTACTGTGTATATTTATTATGTATATATAAATACACACACATGCATGTGTAATTTTAAGGAAAAATATTTTAGATTTATATCTAAAATATTTATATTTATTTATAATCTAAATTGTATACAGGTCTAAATATATATATACATATAAATATTTTTTAAATATATATATATATATATACACATGTATGTGTGTGTATTTATAAGTACATAATAAATATACTGAGTAAACACACATATAGTATGTAAACAAAACTTTTATTTTGGCTGCGATTAATCGTTTGACAGCACTAGTAACAATAAAATACACGTCATTGTTGTTAAACCTTTAATAAATAGATGTTAAATTGTATCGGTTTCGTGATTTTAATTATTTATATATATAATTATTATATATTATATATATATAATTAGTTAGACATGCTTTTTTGATTAATACGATTTTATTTAACCATTAAAAAAAAAGAATTACAGAAAAATTTAAATGGGGAGGAAAAAAAAAACGGAATCCAGAAAAATTCAAATGGGAAAAACTGAATTTGTGGAAAAAATAAAATGGATTTCATAGGGCCCTAGACTCAAAATGACTTGCGTTTTTGTTTGTTGTTAGTTTTCGCATTGTTTTGATGAGTCATTGCTGGCGTGAAATCCTGCGGATGTTTTCAAACACACCCTGGAGTAATATAATGCTTTAATTTGGGTGCTGTTTGGTTTGTGTTGTACTGGTTTGTGAGGGTAAGGCTCCTCTGCTCTCTCTCTCTCTCTCTCTCTCTATAAGCTTAGCATTAGCTGGCTCTAAGCTGCTCAGATCTCTGAGCCTTCCCGCTCACACACACACACACACACACACACACACACACACACACACACACACACACACACACACATCCTAGTGCCATGTGGAGAATTGCACACTAATCGCTGATCTCTCTCTCTTTAATCTAGTGTTTGTTCTGCGCTGCACACACAGCAATCACACACACAATTGTGATTTCTAATCTCATATTAACATCCTCTATCTCCTCTCAATCAGTCTCAGAGTGAAGGGTTTGGGTGAAAGTCCAGTTTTTCTCATCCATGTCTCCATATTGCTCTCTTTGTTTGACCATGAATGATTATAATGCACGTGATCATCAGTCTGTGATGGATGTTGCATCCTTTGGGCTTTGGATGGGTCTGATGTGTCGCATTAGGATGTCTTTCTGGCTGATGTAGATGAGGTTTGCGTGAGGTTTTCCTGAATTCTCCAGAACTATGAGCGAGACTCGAGGTAAGGGCTGTCAGTGATGTGGAGTTTCCAAGAACAGATGTTTTGAAGCTTTCTAAAGCCAGGATATCACAAATATGATGAGCCTGTTTGCAATAAAACCGTTCCTAAAATGTAAAGCGGTGCGATCTTTGTTGTGTGTTAACAAATGTATGTTGTGCATTTTTAGTGAACATGTTTACAGAAGTAAACAAAAGCTAAGTATTATCCTTTTTTTTTTTTTTTTTTAAAGCATTTGATACATTTTTTGTTATATTCATTTTTGTGTGTATTTTTTTTATGGAAACTTATTTATATTTAAATGTCAAAATGAAAAAAAAAAATGCAATGAATTGTGGAATAAAGAGTTGCAATTATCTTAATTATTTTTACATTTTTCCACTGTTTTTTATATATATATATATATATATATATATATATATATATATATAAACAGTGGAAAAATGTAAAAATAATTATATATTTATTATATATATAAATAAATAAATAAATATATATATATAATTAAAGCATTTGCATACACTATCACACTGTAAAAAAAAAAAAATTTGTTGAGTCAATCTGTTACCTGGCTGTCTTAACATTTTAAGTTCAGTCAACTTGAAATGTTAAGTTGTACTAAGTTACAACGTAGATATATTTGAGTTGATACAACTTAAAATTTTAAGGCAGCCAGGTAACAAATTATTTTAAGGAGACTCAGCAAATAAAAAGTTTTGTTGTTTTTTTTTTAATGTTGTTTAAAGAAGTCTCTTCTGCTCACCAGGCTTGCATTTTATCTGATCCAAAGTACAGCAAAAACAGAAAAATTGTGAAATATTTTTTCTATTTAAAATAACTGTCTATTTGAATATATACACTAGCAGTCAACCGTTTGGACACACCTCGTTTAATGTTTT
The DNA here is from genome assembly GCA_033026305.1 of Cirrhinus molitorella. Lineage (NCBI taxonomy): Eukaryota > Metazoa > Chordata > Actinopteri > Cypriniformes > Cyprinidae > Cirrhinus > Cirrhinus molitorella. Next base: position 391,360 of record CM065132.1, on the reverse strand, counting down.
TTAAAGAAGTTTCTTCTGCTTATCAAGGCTGTTTTCACTTGATTTAAAAATACAGAAAAAAATAGTAATATTGTGAAATATTATTAGGATGTAAATCAATGTTTTTCCTTATTAATATACATTAAAATGTAATTTATATCTGTAATTAAAGTTGAATTTCTAGTCTTCAGTGTCACATGATCCTTTAAAAATCATTCTAATATACTGATTTATTATTTTTTTAGAATCTGTGATACTTTTTTCAGGATTTTTTGATCAATAAAAGGTTTAAAAAGAACAGCATTTATTTAAAATAGAAAGGTTTTCTAACAATATACACTACTGTTCAAACATTTGGGGTCAGTACATTTATATTCTTTCTTTTTTTGAAAGAAATTAATACTTTTATTCACCAAGGATGTGTTCAATTAATAAAAAGTGATAACATTACATTGTTAGAAAAGATTTATATTTTGAATAAATGCTGTTGTTTTTAACTTGTTATTCATCAAAGAATCCTGAAAAAACAATCACAGGTTGCAACAAATATTTGATAATTCTAATAATAAATCAGTATATTAGAGTAATTTCTGAAGGATCATGTGACACTTAAGACTGGAGTAACAGCTGATGAAAATTCAGCTTTGCATCACAGGAATAAATTATATGGTAAAGTATATTAAAATAAAAACCATTGTTTTATATTGTAAAAACATTTTGCAATATTACTGTTTTTTTCTGTATTTTTAATCAAATAAATGCAGCCTTGACGAGCAGAAGAGACTTTAACAAATCATTAAATGAGAGGGTGTCCAAACTTTTGACTGCTAGTGTATGTTAAAATGTAATTTATTTAAAAGCTGAATTTTTAGCATAATTAATCCAGTCAGTCGCATGATCCTTCAAAAATTATTCTAATATTCTGGTTTGATGCTCAAAAAATGTTGAAAACAGCTAGTATCATTTTTTTAAGGTTCCTTTGAAGAATAGAAAGTTCAGAAGAACAGCATTTATCTCACATAGAAATCTTTTGTAACATTACAGTTGACTTTTGATCAATTAAAAAACAAAGTATAAAATAAATAAATAAATAAGTTATTATTATATTATAAATAAATGCGTTATACTGACTAATGCTGATCTTTGCATCTTTCTTTTCTTCAAAGAATCTGAGTTTTGTGTTGCTCACATAAATAAAGAGGGTGCTGTGTCCTTTTCGATGGTGGATTATGTTTGTAGACATGATTGTGCCATTTACCTAAATTAAAGAAGCTCTGGAGGAGGTGTTATCAATCGCGTTTGATTTCAGACGTCTGTCTGCTCACAAGCGACACAAGGCTCAACTCTAACCTTTGCCCTTAAAGTAGATCATGTGACCTGGGAAACAGGAAGACGCTTCTAGTTTGCCTGTCTATTTGAATATCAGTGAGTCTGAATGGAGGATGCGGCACACTATGAGTTTATTGTAGATCATTTGACTGTATTTACCAGGGTTCCCACGGGTCATGGAATTTCTGGAATATCATGGAATTTTAAAAAGTCTATTCCAGACATTGAAAGTCAGGGAATTTTATATTTATTTTGTCCAAGTCATTGAATATCAGGGATTTTTGTTTTATTGCTTTCAACTTTTGTTTACATGTATCAAAATGTAAATTTTTGTATACCGTATTTTGTTTTATTGTGTTATTTCTTGCATTTTGCCTGTTGTTATGGTTATGAAAGCATAAAAATACATTTAAAATAAGTTAATTTTTGTAGAAATAGTACAGAAAAATACAGTTCATTTAATGCGTAAAAAAACAAACAAAAGAAGTAGTGTATAAGTGTGTTTTGTACTAAAAAACATCTGTGATTAAGTAAATAAAGCTTGCAAACGGATGGATTCGTTCATTATAGGTCATGGAAATTCAGCTTATTAGTCAGGGAAAAGTCAGGGAATTTGACTTTTGGCTTGGAGTGGGAACCCTGATTTACTCTAATTGTCGACGTAAGTGTTTCTGTCACAGGATAAAATATTACTGTTAAATATATAAATATTGTGACTTTTTAAGTCGCTGGGGTTAGGGCTGCACGATTAATGGAAGGCGATTGTCATGCGCATGTTGTCGGTGAAGCCGGTTGCGTAATCAGCAGTAAATCTCCAGCAGCTGTGTTCAGGTGGAGCAGCATGTAATACACAGAGCCGTACTCCACAGAAAAGACACGCTGAATCGCGTTCATTATCGCAAACGATTTAATCGGGCGATTATGAAATCGAAAGAGATCGTTTGCGATAATGACAGCTGTTTGCGTAGCTTCTCAGTGAACTACGGCTCTGTTTAGACATGTTGCTACACCTGAAATCATGTGAAAATATCACATTTAATAACGTTTTTACTCCAAACTCACTTTATAATATACTATTTATATCAGTCGAGTGTTTGAAATGAATCTTTCTGTGAGATAGTATAGCTATTTACACAGAATAAAGCACGAACAGTATTCTAAGCAGTGATAAAGGCATTGCATTATTATATACTGCATTATAAGGAAAATTATAATGAGAAGAAGCCAGATAAACCATATATTGTTGTAGTCGTGGGTTTATTAGTCACGTTGAATCAATGACAGCAGTTAAATCTTGTTTATTCAGCTGCAGCGATAGCAAAGATGCGTTTCTATTTCTATTCTTCTGGCGTATTTTGAGTTTCCGCGTGAGAATGAGAGCGCCCTCTGGCCTTCGGATGAAGATTTACTAAACACAGAACAGTGTTTTCTAAAAGATACGCATGACAATCGCAGCTTTCGATTAATCCCGATTGCGATTTCACTACGATTAATCGTGCAGCCCTAGCTGGGGTATATTTGTAGCAATAGCCAAAAATACACTGTATTCCTTTATGCCAAACTCATGAGGATATTAAGTAAAGATCATGTTCCATGAAGATATTTTGTACATTTCCTACTGTAAACTTAATTTTTGATAAGTATTATGCATTGCTAAGAACTTAATTTGGACAACTTTAAAGGCGATTTTCTTAATATTTTAATTTTTTTGCACCCTTAGATTACAGATTTGCAAATAGTTGTATCTTGGAGAAATATTGTCGTATCATAACAAACCATACATCAATGGAAAGCTTATTTATTCAACTTTCAGATGACGTATACATCTCAATTTCCAAAAATTGACCCTTATGACTGGTTTTGTGGTCCAGGGTCACATATATCCTTTTTCTTGCAATCCTGAGATAGAAACTCTGAGATGAGAAATGAACTCAGAATTGCATTTTATCTTGAATTTTGTCTTTTATTCTAAGAAGAAAATTCAAAATTGTGAAATAAAGTCAGTTACTTTTTGTCATTTCTTTTTTTTATGGCTGAAGTGGAAAAAAAACACACTTCCAGTCAAAAGTTTTTGAACCGTAACATTTTCGATGTGTTTTTTTAAGTCTCTTCTGCTCTCCAAGCCTGCATTTATTTGATCCAAAGTGCAGCAAAAACAGTACAATTCTGAAATATTTTTACTATTTAAACTTTTCTATTTGAGTATATTTTGAAGATGAATTTATTCCTGTGATTTCAGCTGAGTAGATCTTTATTTTTAGGTTTCTTTGATGAATAGAAAGTTCAGAAGAACAGCATTTATTATTAACATTATAAATGGATCAATTTAAAGCATCCATGTTAAACAAAAGTATTATTTAATGTTACATATGCTGTTCTTTGGATCTTTCTATTCATCAAAGAATACTGAAAAAAATTACTCTGCTGTTTTAAATATTGATGATGATAATAATAATAATAATAATAAGAATAATAATAATAATAATTCTGTCAACCGACTCAAATTTTTGATTTTGATAATACTTGTTTTATAGAAAGATAGACATGTATAGTGATGAAAGCCACAATATTAAATGTAATTGATGAATATTTACTGAGCAATCCACTATTTTGTAGAGGGAGCAATTTTCACCAGAGATTCAGAGTCAAGTTACAGAGGGGTAAAAATGACTTCAGAAAGATGGCAGCATCATTATCTTATTTTTACACAGAGATTGTTAGCTCTATTAGTCAAATCTGTTGACTTTACCAATCTTTGTTGCATTATGTGCCAATGGTGTCCATTCAAAAATGGAAAAATAGCACTTTTCAAGTTTTTCTTCAAAGTTTGCATGCCAGTAACTCAAGAAGTATTAAAGATATTTTAATGCCCTTTTAGATATTGGATCTTAACAAAACTTGCTTTTGGCATCTTTATTTTTAATGCCCTATGAGATTTAGTTCCAGAGATATTGATATTTCAACATGGCTCCGGGAGTAAATCATTAAAAATGCACACAATTTCAGTGGTCAAAAACCAAATGTAGGCCGGTTTGCCAAAATATGATTTCTTTTGTTTTAAAGAGGAATGTCTGAAGAACAAATAATGTTAAAACTAGAGATATACCTGGTTTCTTTCTGTCAAGACAACTGCATTGAACACACCAGTCTGAGTGACATAAATACTCTTTTTCCAAAGTTTGCGTGTCTATAACTCAAGAAGTATTATAGATATCACAGTATACTTTTAGATTCTAGTTATTAATAGACTTTTCTTTTGGGATCTGAAATTTCAAGGCCCTACATCACTCAGTCCCAGAGATATGGGGATCTCAATAAGGCTTCATGTCCAGATTGTTAAAAAATTAGCCATTTTCAGTGGTCGAAAACCAAATGTTGGTCACTTTGTATACAGCTGATACTTATTTGATTTAAAGAACTATGTTTGAAGAAGAAATAATGTTGAAATAAAAATTGTATCTTGTTTTTTAACATTTGGATGATTTGACATGGCTATGATCACAAGAATAAATTCAAATAAATTAAATTAAATTAATTAAATTTAATGAAATGAAATGAAATGAAATGAAATGAAATTAAATTCAAATAAATTAAATTAAATTAATTAAATTTAAATGTAATTAAATTTAATTAAATCAAATAAATTAAATTAAAATAAATTAAATTAAATAAAAAAATAATAATAAATTAAATTCAAATAAATAAATTAAATTCAAATAAATAAATTAAATTCAAATAAATTAAATTAATCAAATTCAAATAAATTAAATTAAATTAATCAAATTCAAATAAATTAAATTAAATTCAAATAAATTCAAATAAATTAAATTAAATTCAAATAAATTAAATTAAATTCAAATAAATTAAATTAAATTCAAATAAATTAAATTAATTAAATTCAAATAAATTAAATTAATCAAATTCAGATAAATTAAATTAAATTCAAATAAATTCAAATAAATAAATTAAATTCAAATAAATTAAATAAATAAATTCAAATAAATTAAATTAAATTCAAATAAATTAAATTAATTAAATTCAAATAAATTAAATTAATCAAATTCAGATAAATTAAATTAATTAAATTCAAATAAATTAAATTAATCAAATTCAGATAAATTAATTAAATTCAAATAAATTCAAATAAATAAATTAAATTCAAATAAATAAATTAAATTCAAATAAATTAAATTAATCAAATTCAGATAAATTAAATTAAATTCAAATAAATTAAATTAATCAAATTCAAATAAATTAAATTAAATTAAATTCAAATAAATTCAAATATTCAAATACAAAGCAGTCATTTTGAATAGCTAAAATCTTTACAATATTACTGATTTTGCTGTGTTTTGGATCAAATAAATGCAGGCTTGTTGAGCAGAAGCATTCTTTAAGGAACATTAAAAAACTGACACAGGAAAAAAAAGAACTGGACTCTGGCGGAAACAGCGTTCCGTAAGTCAGTGTGTGCACTAACAACACTTCTTGGACTTTGAGCTCCTAACCAGCTTTGCTTGCTTTTAAATAAATCCCGTGTGCCATCACATCTTGAGCCCTGTTCGTCGTTAGTTTATTTGCTGCCTAAACAATTGTTGTAAAGTTTGTGTAACTACCTCAACATGATTTCATAGCAGCTGTACTCTTCTTCCTGTGTATTCTCTACATACTTAACCCGCCTGCGCAGCTCAGCATTCAGGACGCGGATTAGTAAGCTCCTCGGGCATGGGCCTCAGAGCAAAGGTTCATGAGCTGCTGGAATAGAGCGAGAATGTTAGAGAAAGTGTTCAAAACCAGCTCAGCTCATGCATTTAATGTCAAATCTGGAGAGATTTCATTGTGCTGCAACTATGCAAACAGCTCCGTCTTTTGTCCGGAGGATGCATTGACTAGCTGATGGTGACTTGGATTGTTTTTGCACCCCTTGGGCATACAGGTCCTTCTCAAAAAATTAGCATATTGTGATAAAGTTCATTATTTTCTGTAATGTACTGATAAACAAACACTGATAAAGACTTTCATATATTTTAGATTCATTACACACAACTGAAGTAGTTCAAGCCTTTTTTTTGTTTTAATATTGATGATTTTGGCATACAGCTCATGAAAACCCAAAATTCCTATCTCAAAAAATTAGCATATCATGAAAAGGTTCTCTAAACGAGCTATTAACCTAATCATCTGAATCAACTAATTAACTCTAAACACCTGCAAAAGATTCCTGAGGCTTTTAAAAACTCCCAGCCTGGTTCATTACTCAAAACCGCAATCATGGGTAAGACTGCCGACCCGACCGCTGTCCAGAAGGCCATCATTGACACCCTCAAGCAAGAGGTCTGTGGGAAGGAAAAAGTGTGGCAGAAAACGCCGCACAACGAGAAGAGGTGACCGGACCCTGAGGAAGATTGTGGAGAAGGACCGATTCCAGACCTTGGGGGACCTGCGGAAGCAGTGGACTGAGTCTGGATTAGAAACATCCAGAGCCACCGTGTACAGGCGTGTGCAGGAAATGGGCTACAGGTGCCGCATTCCCCAGGTCAAGCCACTTTTGAACCAGAAACGGCGGCAGAAGCGCCTGACCTGGGCTACAGAGAAGCAGCACTGGACTGTTGCTCAGTGGTCCAAAGTACTTTTTTCGGATGAAAGCAAATTTTGCATGTCATTCGGAAATCAAGGTGCCAGAGTCTGGAGGAAGACTGGGGAGAGGGAAATGCCAAAATGCCTGAAGTCCAGTGTCAAGTACCCACAGTCAGTGATGGTCTGGGGTGCCATGTCAGCTGCTGGTGTTGGTCCACTGTGTTTTATCAAGGGCAGGGTCAATGCAGCTAGCTATCAGGAGATTTTGGAGCACTTCATGCTTCCATCTGCTGAAAAGCTTTATGGAGATGAAGATTTCATTTTTCAGCACGACCTGGCACCTGCTCACAGTGCCAAAACCACTGGTAAATGGTTTACTGACCATGGTATTACTGTGCTCAATTGGCCTGCCAACTCTCCTGACCTGAACCCCATAGAGAATCTGTGGGATATTGTGAAGAGAAAGTTGAGAGATGCAAGACCCAACGCTCTGGATGAGCTTAAGGCCGCTATCGAAGCATCCTGGGCCTCCATCACACCTCAGCAGTGCCACAGGCTGATTGCCTCCATGCCACGCCGCATTGAAGCGGTCATTTCTGCAAAAGGATTCCCGACCAAGTATTGAGTGCATAACTGAACATAATTATTTGAAGGTTGACTTTTTTTGTATTAAAAACACTTTTCTTTTATTGGTCGGATGAAATATGCTAATTTTTTGAGATAGGAATTTTGGGTTTTCATGAGCTGTATGCCAAAATCATCAATATTAAAACAATAAAAGGCTTGAACTACTTCAGTTGTGTGTAATGAATCTAAAATATATGAAAGTCTAATGTTTATCAGTACATTACAGAAAATAATGAACTTTATCACAATATGCTAATTTTTTGAGAAGGACCTGTATATGGGTCAAATGAAAAGCCTTTATTAGGACAAATCAGGTGTTCACACAAACACACCCCACAGGTGTCAGGTTAAAGGCACAATAGCCTGAGGTTTGAGGTTTGTTTAGATGGTGCATGCATCAGTGATTTCAGTCACACTTGGCTGCCTTTAGTGACCAATGCAGGGGTGTTTAGGATTGTCTTTTGCTTTTTAATAGGGCTGTGAATCTCTGGGTAAACAGCGAATCGATTCGATTCACGATTCATAGGGTTTTGATTTGATTCAAGAGCGATTTTTGCAAATTCAGAACGATTCGATTCGAGACCATTCACAATAAAATTTGATGCAATTCGGTTCTGCATACTTTAAGTTTAAAGGATTATTTAAATGCTTTCCTAAATACTTTATATGCTTAGTCAGGAGGCAAATTACACGAGTGTGAATGCAAAAAAAAATCACTAGGGTAAATATCTACATATGCTATATTTCATGCCATAGCATCATTAAACTAACATCTTTTTTTATTTATTATATATATATATATATAATTTTTTTTTTTAATAATTTTATTATATATTTTTTATATATATATATATATATATATATATATATATATATATATATATATATATATATATATATATATATATATATATATAAAATTTTTTTTATAATTTTATTATATATATTTTTTTATAATTATATATATATATATATATATATATATATATATATATATATATATACACATATATGGCATATAGCATATGTAGAAATGTACCCTAGTGAAAAGTAATATATTTAAAACACATTTATTTTAAACTAAGTATAGTTCAAATCTATGAACATATTTACTGATACATCCCTCCAGACTTTGACATAAAATTATAATTAAACTTGATTTGAATTTCTTAATATTAAGCCTAAAATGTCTTTTAATGTCATTATTGCTGAGGATTGCATTCTCTTTGAATAAAAAGGTCTTTAAACGATTAAAGTGCACCTAAATAGTTTCACTTTAGCTCAAATATACTTCAGCTCATCTTTAGTTGGACTTCCATAGTGACTTCATGCCAGTTTAGTACAGGATACTAAAAGCACAACTGCAAGGTATTTTTTATTAAGAACATAAATATGTACATTGATACTTATTTCAGATACATTTTAGTATATTTATTTCTCTTTATTTTTTATTAGCCTATAAAAGCCAAGATAAAAAAGGCTTTAAAGTAGGCATTTTATGTCACACCTTTGCATGATGTGAGCTTCTTCATCTTATTTTCATCAAATAAAACGCTCCAGCATTTAAACTATTCCTTTCTATCGGTGAATGATGATTTTAATGATAGAAATGAATGCAACTTTCACGCATGTGACAGATAACGTTAAACCTCCCTCTTATTTTAATGCTGCGTTATTTGCACCATTTCCTTCGTACTTTAGTTTTAACAACATTAAGTTAAAACCTCATTTATGTTTGCAGTGGAATTGTGAGTATGCTTTTAGACACTTACATTGTTTTTGCTCCGTCCAAACGCGTTTTATTTGACGATGTAAAATAGTACATATTATTTGAAGCGTTGATGTGGATGTTCGATTCGGCAAGTGAGTCCGTTCCTCTCAATGAATCGGTCTGAATCGGAGAAGTGTCTGAATCGGTTCATGATTCACTGACTCGACGCTCTGACTGAATCGCTCGTACAGTTCACTTGTGGACTGAATCGTTTAGCCCAGGTTTATTTAACGATGTAAATACGCGAAACCTTGGAACGGAGAGAATAAAAGAAGCACATTCAATCAATCCATTGAAACTAAAGCTGGAAGTGTGAAGAAGAAGGCTTATTTCAACAAGATAAACTACTCGTAGGATGCTTGAGGTAAGTTACAGACAATTTCAGACATTTTTCAAAACATTAACCGCATAAAAAATCAATAGCAGGCTAAAATGTACTATTGTAACACCATCCTGGCTTTTGTAAGCAATGACACGATAATATTAGTGTTTTATGAAGGTTAATTTAGCGCATATCAACGCGCTAAACCCGCTTTAAAACAGCAATTTAGCGGAAATAAATGGCACAGGTGAGCTACCTGAACATAGTTTTTTAAAATATAAGTTAGTTCTGTTTTTCATGTAATGCCACTGAAAAACTACAGAAAGGTAAAACTACTTTAATGTAAAAATAATGCGTTATGTTACTTAAATCTTAAATCTGGGCAGGGCTTGCTTGTTTGTTTTTAATATAAAAAAGTTTGATTCTTCGCAAATGTAAAAGCCCTTTCACACCAAAATGAAATGAAGTGAATAAGCCTAAAGGAAAATAAAAAAAAAATCTTAAATCAAGAAGGATTTTCTAGACTAGTAAATAATTATTGTCTTGTTTTTTTCTGAAAACAAGTCAAAATGAAGTGTGTTTTTGCTTGAAACAATCAAAATAATCTCCCAGTAAGCTAAATAATCTTGTTTTCTGTTTGAAATAATATTATTTTTTTGTTTCAAGCAAAAACTGACTTAATTTTGACTTTTTTTCTGAAAACAAGAAAATAATTATTTACTTGTCCAGAAAATCCTTCTTGATTTAAGAATATTTTTGATATTTCGACTGGAAACAAAACAAAAAATGTAAGTAAGAACAGTGTTTTTGCAGTGTACGGTTGAATTGGATCAAAGGTCAGCAGCAAAGTCATTTGTTAATAAAATGGGATTAAATACATAAAGGAAACAAAAAGTAACTCAGATATTTTCTTGGAAATGAAAAAGTAATGCGTTACTTTACTAGTTACTTGAAAAAAGTCATATTACGTAACTTGCGTTACTCTCAACACTTAGAAATCGCGATTCATTCAATTCTTAGTGTTTTAAATCAATGAATAGCCGAAATCAATGACTCACGCTTCAAAAACCCACGTTTCAAGATGGACGCATGTGCATCGTCAGGTTTCATAATCGCTGCATGGAGAAAACATTTTAAGCTTGCATTTTGCGACGGACCTTGAAGAGCTTGCTGTCAGGTAATTTCTAGGTTAAACACCACTGGGTCTCCCTTACCATCAAGTAATGAGCTACAGCTTTGACTTATTTTTAGGCGTTACGTTCTCTTAGGGATTGATAAATGTGTATGCTGTGTTTTAATAAGTCTCTGTGGAGAGTTTGATTGTATTACTGTAGTAATAATGAGGTCTGTGTGCGCCGGTCGAAACTGAGTTGATCCTTTCTGAATGCAGTGTGAAACAAGGACACCTTTTATGAAGATTTGTCCCTTTTTCTGGAATATTATAATTTGAGAAATCGCCCTCGGTAATCATTTGAGACCTCGGCCATTGTTTGTCTCAGAAAGGCGATATGTTGCGTTTTTGGAAAGCGGGTAAAGTGGGTCAGACGGAGTTTGTCCTGGGATAAATCAGGAGCGCCATTGTCCTGGAATCTAGAGCGAGTGACGGCCGTTTCGGTTCCATCTCCTCGGGGCTTGCATGCGGAAATAGATTCAATAATATCACAATAGCTCTGCTCCTGACACATAATGAGCTGCCTGTGTAGATAGGCTCCATGAAATCATTTTTAAACAATTCTGTTTTGTTTTAATTTGTCTGGATTTCATTTTAGTGGTTTAATTATTAAAAATCGAATAGAATGTCTAACGATCTGTATTCACAAAACTGGAACAGTTGACGAGTTTATTCAAACTCAAATTTTTGAGAAATTCCAATTTTTATGGAAACTGAAATCAAAAGCATTTTATAACATCATATGTTATAATTCAGTGCAGATTTGTCGATGTATCAAATGCGACGGCGATCAAATAAATGCATACGACCAACTTTTTTTTAAACGTCATCAAATAGAAATGTAATTATTCCCTTTTTCCAATGCTGCGTTACAGAATTTTACAGTTTAAATCAAACAAACATGGGAGAAAAAACAGGGTGATTTTATTCCTTAAAAAGAATGTTTTAATAAATATTATTATTAATAGGGCTGTCACTAACAGTTATTTTAATAATCGAGTAGTAATTTTATAGTAATGATTTTTAAAAATGCCTTTTATAATAGCAATGAGGCAATAATAATATATATTGCAATTAATTGCATCAAAATGATTATTATTATTATTTTTAAAGATACTGGATTTTTGACTTCCATGAGCTGTAAGCTCTAATCATCAAAATTAAAAAAAAAAGAAAAAAACTTTCGAAATATTTTACTTTTCATGTAATGAATCTAGAATATATGGAAGTCTTATTATTATTTTTTTATTATTATTTAAAAAAAAAAAAGTACAATAAAAAAATAACTTTTTCACAATATTCTAATTTTTTGAGCTGCACCTGAGAATTTACTCATATTTCATCAGCAGTCTTATATTGCAGTTTAATTGTACAGCTGATGTATTCATCTATTTGTTTTAGTTCTGACTGGATTCTGTGAATCCTTGTGCATTGGAGTCATAGGGCTCTAGTTTATGATGTAGAAAAGGACATTATGTTTTTGGCATGAGTCCTCAATGACTTTTGCTCAAATGTTTGATTGTTTTGTCCTTTATCCATTATTCCCTCCTGGTCTAGACACACCATCTGCCCACGGTTCGTTCATCCCCTCCTCTCCCACAGTGCATTATGGGTAGCACTCTTTGGAGATCACAGATTGTGGGAGACATGATACACATTGCACTCTTTCTTTCTTATACGCTGTTGAAGCTCCTCATATAATGATTGAATTGTGAAACGAGCCACAGAAATAAACATGCTGCTGATCTGCTATTTAAACTTCATATTATTATTCTTCCAACATCTGTTGACTGCTAATAACATGCTATTTATGCTAGCAACATGCTAGTAACTTGCTAATCATCTTAGAAACATGTTAGCAACATGCTAGTGACATGCTAGAAATGTTCTAACAACATGGTAGCCATTTGCTGATCATACTAGTGACATGCTAGAAATGTGTTAGCAACATGTTAGAAATGTTAACATGGTAGCAACTTGCTAATCATGTTAGCAACATGCTAGTCATGCTAGTAATGCAAGAAATGTTCTAACAACATGGTAGCCATTTGCTGATCATGCTAGTGACATGCTAGAAATGTGTTAGCAACATGTTAGAAATGTGTTAACATGGTAGCAACTTGCTAATCATGTTAGCAACATGCTAGTCATGCTAGTAATGCAAGAAATGTTCTAACATGGTAGCAATTTGCTGATCATGCTAGTGACATGCTAGTCATGCTAGCAACATGCTAGTCATTCTAGAAACATGCTAACTACTTGTTAACAACTTGCTAATCATAATGCTAGCAACATGCTAGAAATGTGTTAACAACATGTTAGAAATGTGTTAACATGGTAGCAACTTGCTAATCATGTTAGCGACATGCTAGTCATGCTAGTAATGCAATAAATGTTGCTAACAACATGTTAGAAACATGCTAGGAACTTGTTGATCATGCTAAAATCATGTTAGAAACATGCTAATAACATGCAACATGTTAACTTGCTAATCATGTCAGAAACATGCTAGCAACTTGATGGTAACATGCTAATCATCCTAGAAACATGTTAGCAACATGCTAGTGACATGCTAGTCATGCTAGAAATGTTCTAACAACATGATAGCGACTTGCTGATCATGCTAGCAACATGTTAGTCATGCTAGCAACATGCTAGTCATTCTAGAAACATGCTAACTACTTGTTAACAACTTGCTAATCATGCTAGCAACATGCTAGAAATATGTTAACAACATGTTAGAAATGTGTTAACATGGTAGCGACTTGCTAATCATGTTAGCAACATGCTAGTGACATGCTAGTCATGCTAGCAACATGCTAGTCATTCTAGAAACACGCTAACTACTTAACAACTTGCTAATCATGCTAGCAACATGTTAGAAATGTGTTAACAACATGGTAGCGACTTGCTAATCATGTTAGCAACATGCTAGTGACATGCTAGTCATGCTAGCAACATGCTAGTCATTCTAGAAACACGCTAACTACTTAACAACTTGCTAATCATGCTAGCAACATGTTAGAAATGTGTTAACAACATGGTAGCAACTTGCTAATCATGCTAGAAACATGCTAATGACATGCAACATGTTAACTTGCTAATCATGTCAGAAACATGCTAGCAACTAGTAACATCCTAGAAACATGTTAGCAACATGCTAGTGACATGCTAGTCATGCTAGAAACGTGCTAACTACATACTAACAAATTGCTAATCATGCTAGTAACATGATAGAAATGTTAACAACATGGTAGCGACTTGCTAATCATGTTAGCAACATGCTAGTGACATGCTAGTCATGCTAGCAACATGCTAGTCATGCAAGAAATGTTGATAACAACAATGCTAGTAACATGCAAACATGCTAGAAACATGCTAGCAACTTAATCATGCTATAATCATGTTAGAAACATGCTAATGACATGCAACATGCTAACTTGCAATCATGTCAGAAACATGCTAGCAAACTTGTTAGTAACATGCTAGTCATGCTAGAAATGTGTTAACTACATGCTAACAACTCGCTAATCATGTTAACAACATGCTAAAATATGTTAGCAATATGTTAGAAATGTGTTAACAACATGGTAGCAACATGCTGATCATGCTAGCAACATGCTAGTGACATGCTAGAAATGTGTTAACTACATGCTAACAACTCGCTAATCATGTGTTAACAACATGTTAGTAATGTTAACATGGTAGCGACTTGCTGATCATGCTACAAACTTGCTAACAACTTCCTAGTAACATCTTATTTATGCTAGCAACATGCTAGTCACTTTCTAATCCTAGAAACATGCTAATCATGCTAGTGACGCTAGAAATGTGCTAACAACATGGTAGCGACTTGCTAATCATGTTAGCAACATGCTAGTAACATGCTAATCATGATAAAGTCATGCTAGTGACATGCAGTCGTGTTAGAAATGTGCTAACAACATGCTAGCAACTTGCTAAATGTGCTAGCAGCAATCATGCTAGAAACAGTTAAACCGTTTAAACGTCAAAAACTTTAAACTTTATAGATTTTGTAAACTTTCTGGTCCAGCTTTCTCAAGCCAACTTAAAGTTTGTCTTGACGAACTTTATCTAGTTATTATTATTTTTTGTGCTAAATATAAAGAATACATTTTGAAGAGCGCGGATAACAGTGCAGTAGCTGGTCCCCACTGAACAAAAATAAATAAAATACTATGGAAGCAACTGGGGACCAGCAACTGTTTGGTTATCGTTTTATGTTCAACATATGATTTTTTTTTAAATGTATGTTATTTTTGCCATATTGCCTACCCCTGATCGTAAGTCTTTATGAAAAAGCATGATGCATAAGAAGGAAACATATAACTATTATTGATTGATGTCTGGGGGTGGCGCACACAGCAGGAGGTCGATTGGTTTTATAGAGAGGAAATCAATAATAACCAGTTTGCTGATTCTGACATGTGCTGTTTGCTTTAGTGTCTCTGACTGATCACAGGAAGCTTGCAGATCCAGAGACCTGATTACAGTAACACTCCAAATACATTTCCAGTCTGTAGATGGTTAACCTTCTCAAGCCATATCTTTAATGTGTTTACCCATGGATTCAAAGCCTATTTGGCATCTGTTCTCAAGGAAATGTTTACCACCCAGCCTGAGCTCTGTCCTGCACTCACTTTCTGAAAGAGTGTATAAGGAAGAAGATCCCAAGGCTTTAAGTAAATAAACATTATTTTTATATACACTAGCAGTCAAAAGTTTGGACACACCCTCTCATTTAATGATTGAAAGAAGTCTCTTCTGCTCATCAAGGCTGTGTTTATTTGATCCAAAAATACAGGAAAAAAGCTGTAATATTGCAAAATGTTATTATGATATAAAACAATGGTTTTTGTTTTGATATACTTTACAGTATAATTTATTCCTGTGATGCAAAGCTGAATTTTTTATCAGCTGTTACTCCAGTCTTAAGTGTCACATGATCCTTCAGAAATCATTATAATATGCTGATTTATTATTAGAATAAATAATATTTTTTTGCAACCTGTGATTGTTTTTTTAGGATTCTTTGATGAATAACGAGTTAAAAAGAACAGCATTTATTCAAAATATAAATCTTTTCTAACAATGTAAATCTATGCGATCACTTTTTATTAATTGAACACATCCTTGGTGAATAAAAGTATTAATTTCTTTCAAAAAAAGAGCGAATAAAAATTTACCGACCCCCAAACTTTTAAACAGTAGTGTATATTGTTAGAAAACCTTTCTATTTTAAATAAACACTGTTCTTTTTAACCTCTTATTGATCAAAAAATCCTGAAAAAAATCACAGGTTTCTAAAAAAAATATTAAGCACTGATAATAAATCAGTATATTAGAATGATTTCTGAAGGATCATGTGACACTGAAGACTGAAAATTCAACTTTAAAGACAGATATAAATTACATTTTAATGTATATTAATATAGAAAAGCATTGATTTACATCCGAATAATATTTCACAATATTACATTTTTTTTCAGGATTTTTGATCAAGTGAAAACAGCCTTGATGAGCAGAATAAATTTCTTTAAAAACATTAAATGAGAGGGTGTCCAAACTTTTGACTGCTAGTGTACATAAAATATTACAAATGTAATGTTATTAATAATCAGTCTAACTTATTAAAATAAATTAACCAGAAGTATTTAATATTCTATAATTTAATATATTTTTTACATTTTAATATCTTTTCTATTACACAATATATAGAAATATACATTGTAATTCAATCGAAATTTGTTACATTTACTGAAATATTGTAGCTGTACACATTAATTTAAATACAAAATAAATAAATAAAATTACTACATTTTATTCAAATTTATTTAAATGTAATTTTTTATTAAATATTATTTGAATTATTAAAATGTGAAATGACTCGCTTTGTATTTTCGCTTTCTCTTTTGCTTCATTCTCGGTCTCGAAAATAGTTAAGAGTAATCAGTTTGGGTTTTCCCCTTCTCTCTCTTCTCTGTCTCTGTCTTTCAGGCTCTGACTATCTTCTCAGAGCGGATGAGAAGTCATCATGGAGTCGCCCGGACTCATCTGCATCCGGACAGTACACCTACACTGTTCCCAGCCCTACAGAGATTCACATTATTTCCAGACCAGGTATTGATCGCTACATCTAAGCAGACACCTCCCAGCTTTACTGCCACAGCTCATCCGGCGTTTGTGTGCTTGTGTTTGCAGAGCCTCTCGTGCTGAAGAACGATGAAAGACAGAGACTCGCCCGTGAACGAAGGGAGGAGCTGGAGAAGCAGAACGGTATGACAAACACACGCATGTTCATTAAACAACATGAAAGCACATTATCGAGCGTTTAGCTTAAAGCATATTTCAGAACGAAGCAGTATATTCAGTGAGAAAAGACGTACAACGAGACTTGATTTTGACTCAGGAAGTTCCTATTTACACTGAAAAAAACAAAAAACACTATTTGTTGAGTCGACTTAAAATAATGTGTTACCCTTCTGCCTTAAAATTTAAAGTCCAGTCAACTTAAATAAGTTTATTCAAGTTGAAATGTTAAGTTGTACTAATGACAACTTAGATATTTAAGTTGACTAAACTAAAAATAGTTTGTTAAACTGAACAGCTGTGCTTGTTAGAAAATGTTAAGTTGAATCAACTCAAATATCTAAGTTGTCACTTAGTAAAACGTAACATTTCAAGTTGACTAAACTTGTTTTTGAGTTGACTGTAAAAAACAAAAAACAATTTGTTGAGTCAACTTAAAATAATTTATGCTGCTGCCTTAAAATGTTAACTTCAGTCCACTCAAGTACGTTTATTCAAGTTGAAATGTTAAGTTGTACTAAGTGACAACTTAGATATTTGAGTTGATTCAACTAAAAATAGTTTGTTAAACTTAACAGCTGTGTTTGTTACAAAATGTTAAGTTGAATCAACTCAAATATCTAAGTTGTCACTTAGTAAAATGTAACATTTCAAGTTGACTAAACTTGTTTTTGAGTTGACTGAACTTAATATTTTAAGGCAACCAGGTAACAAATTATTTTAAGTTGACTCAACAAATAGTTTTTTACAGTGTATGAAGTCAAAGTGCAATCAAAATGGATCTTTTTTACTTTCTTAATATGCATTTCTGCACTTATTGCGCACAATTAATTACCAAAATAATACCCGTTCTTCTCTGTAAAAAAACAAAAAAACACAATTTGTTGAGTCAACTTAAAATAATTTGTTATCCTGCTGCCTTAAAATGTTAAGTTGAATCAACTCAAATATTTAAGTTGTCACTTAGTAAAACGACTAAACTTTTTTTGAGTTGACTGAACTTAATATTTTAAGGCAGCCAGGTAACAAAGTATTTTAAGTTGACTCAACAAATAGTTTTTTACAGTGTATGAAGTCAAAGTGCGATCAAAATGGATCTTTTTTACTTTCTTAATATGCATTTCTGGTCTTATTGTGCACAATTAATTAGTGTATATTACAGGAGTCAACATTTGAAGAAGATCAAAACTTTTCATTAAAGTAGTTCTAAAACCAAAACAATAAAAAAACACAATTTGTTGAGTCAACTTAAAATAATTTGTACCCTTCTGCCTTAATTTAAAGTCCAGTCAACTCAAATTAGTTTATTCAAGTTGAAATGTTTTGTACTAATGACAACTTAGATATTTGAGTTGACTAAACTGAAAACTAGTTTGTTAAACTGAACAGCTGTGCTTGTTAGAAAATGTTAAGTTGAATCAACTCAAATATTTAAGTTGTCACTTAGTAAAACGTAACATTTCAAGTTGACTAAACTGTTTTTTGAGTTGGTTGAACTTAATATTTTAAGGCAGCCAGGTAACAAATTATTTTAAGTTGACTCCACAAATAGTTTTTTACAGTGTATGAAGTCAAAAGTGCAATCAAAATGGTTCTTTTTTACTTTCTTAATATGCATTTCTGCACTTATTGCGCACAATTAATTACCAAAACAATACCCGTTCTTCTCTGTAAAAAAACAAAAAAACACAATTTGTTGAGTCAACTTAAAATAATTCGTTACCCTTCTGCCTTAAAATTTAAAGTCCAGTCAACTCAAATAAGTTTATTCAAGTTGAAATGTTGAGTTGTACTAATGACAACTTAGATATTTGAGTTGATTAAACTAAAAAATAGTTTGTTAAACTGAACAGCTGTTTGTTGCTCGGCTGAATTAAAATTAAGTTGAATCAACTCAAATATCTAAGTTGCTACTTAGTAAAACGTGACGTTTTAAGTTGACGGAACTTTTTTTGAGTTGATTGAACTTTAAAATTTTAACAAATTGTTTTTTTTACAGTGTAGGAGATCAGAATATTGAATGCATTTGTGTGCATTTTGGACAATTGGACAATTTCATATTTCTCTTTGTAACCTCATGTAATTTTTCTTAGTGACAATACAAAAAAACAGATATATGTTCTATGTTTGCATCACTTTTGTGTAGGACTAACAATTATTCTAATATATTCTGACGATTAATTGAGTAATCAGATAATTATAATTATTTTTTGTGTGGTAAAAAAATTAGACCAAAGTGAACAATAGCTTTGAAAATGACTTAAAATACATATATAATAGCCATGAGGCCATCATAATTAGTTCAAATAAAGGATCAAAAGCAAGTAATTATATGGTTTTATTGAACAAAATTGTTAAAATACATAATGTATTATAAACGATAAAGTTCTGTCAGGCCCTATGAAATCCATTTTATTTTTTTCCAAATTCTGTTTTTCCATTTTTATTTTTCTGGACTCCTTTTTAATGGTTCAGTAAAGTTGTATCAAAAAAGCATGTCTAATTAATTAAAATCATGAAACGTATACAATTTAGCATCAATTTATTAACGGTTTTATTTGCATAATTAGACATGCATGAATGCATAAAAACTTTTATTTATTCTTACAATAGCCAAATGCTGTGTTGTGTATTTATATTAACAGAAGGCATAAATTATTTAATTTATCTTTTAATGAATGAAAATTATTATTATTATTATTATTATTTAGTAAAGGGTTAAGTTTTTTAAGTAAAGGGGATTTATTATTAAAATTAAAACATGAAAAATATTGTGCAATCTCCTAAAATAATGACAAGGGAAAACACTGAAATGCACAGAGCTATTGTTCACCCACAAAATGTTAAAAACAAAACAATCGCAGCTAAAACCTCACACTGACAGCTTGACATTTAGTTCTTATGAATAACAATAATTAGCTTTTGTTACATATTTAATTAAAACACTTCCAGGCACGACTGAAATGCCATTCTCGCATGCCATACTTTTGGTGGGACTGAAAAGGAATTATAAGAACCGATGCAAATATTAAAGGAACACTCCACTTTTTTTGAAAATAGGCTCATTTTCCAGCTCCCCCAGAGTTAGACAGATGAGTTTTACCATTATTGAATCCATTCAATTCTTTCCAGCCAATGTGAATAAATCTTGATTCAAATTAAAAGAGACAAGATAGTCACGTCATTTTGGATACGTTTTATTCTTATCCAAAACGATGTCGGCACGCTGAGCGCTCTCATGTTTCATTCATACTCAAATTCCAAAAAAAAGTCCAAAACGGACTCATATGTTATAAGTAATAACTTTGAGGTGCCAGGAAAACCCTAATATGGACAAAGGCATCCCGCTATCGCTGTAGCTAAGCTGAACAACAAGCATAAACCTTTAACTGATGAAACGTGAAGACAATAAACGATTGCGATTAATATATGAATGATACAGTGGTAATTGACAGCATTAATTGCAGCAGCAATATTTGGTCCCCAAATAATTTCAATTATTAAATATTTTTAATAATTGAAATTATTAAAAATATTTACGTTTTTTTAATTATTGATTTTTCTTTTATGCCAAAAATCATTAGGATATTAAGTAAAGATCTTGTTCCATGAAGATATTTTATACATATCCTACCATAAATATGTCAAAACTTACTTTTTGGAAAGTAATATGCATTGCTAAGAACTTCATTTAGACAACTTTAAAGGTGATTTTTCTCTATATTTTTATTTTTTTGCATCCTCAGATTACAGATTTTCAAATAGTTGTATCTTGACCAAATATTATCCTATCATAACAAACCATACATCAATGGAAAACTTATTTATTTCATGTATAAATCTCAATTTCGAGAAATTGACCCTTATGACTGGTTTTGTGGTCCAGGGTCACACATATATATATATATATATATATATATATATATATATATATATATATATATATATATATATATATATATATATACACACCAAAAATATTATCGGAAACAAAAACAAATTATCGGTTATTGTCCAGTAGTTTATTTTATTTCTTAGCCAATTAAAAGTAAGAGATTTTATTTGTTTATTTATATATATATATAATATATATATATATATATATATATATATATATATAATTATTTATTTATTTATTTATTTTTGTCAATTAGACATACATTAATAAATATAATAATAATAATAATAATAATAATAATAATAATAATAATTATTATTATTATTATTATTATTATTATTATTATTATTATGTTAAATCCCCCTCGCTTCTGAAATGATGGCTACTCCCCTGCCCTGTAACATAACTGAATATAAAACTTTAGCTGTATGCCGTGTTATCTTTATTTGGGGATCAAATATTTTGTGGCTCCACGTGAATTTTCTTCAGCGAGAAAGGGGCCAAAATGGCTCTTTGGACGTTAAAGGTTGCAGACCCCTGGATTAGACCCTTAGCATCTTGCTCAAAACGACCAAAGATTTTTATTATTTTTCCTATTTAAAACTAGACTCTTCTGTAGTTACATCGTGTACAAAGACCGACAGAAAATGAAAAGTTGTGATTTTCCAGGCTGATATGGATAGGAACCATACTCTCCTTCTCTTTAGGGGAGTTGGAAAATGAGCCTATTTTCAAAAAAAGTGGAGTGTTCCTTTAAGAGAGTACTTGAGGTCATGTGCTTGGTCATAGTTTCATATTGCCTAATACTGTAGAAACTCAGTTTAGTAAACATTAGATGTTCACATATTGTTCTTGTATTTCAAAACAAACCTACTCCACCATGTAAAGCCCTAGGTGACACTTCTCGCCTGTTTTACCCATTTTGCACTTTCTTGTGTCTGTGTGTTCATGACTGCATGACTAAGTGGATGGGGCAGGTTGCTGTGGCGAGGTGCAGTTGTTATATAAACTCTTGGCGCGGTGGTTACCAGGACACCCAGTTTTATATAAGGGGTTAGAGGCCAAGACAGAGAGGGATTGGTGGATTAAATTATTCACTTTACTGAAGTGCTCAGATGCTAATGAAATTGACAATCCACAGTGTTGATTATTAACATCTGCCGCCTGTTTTATATTTGAGCAATTTCTTCTGAGGTTCACTTTCACATGACCATTTACCACCTTTTATCTGCGCTCTAGCATTAAACTGTCTTTCAATAACGTCCTTTTTCAACAATTAAAAGTTTTTAAGAGAAAAGTGAAAACGAACTTAACCTTGAACTTAGAAGGTTTATTGGCTTTATGAACAAATAATATGGAACAAGTGAGTAGTTGGTTAGGCGAATTGATTTTCAGAACTTAGAAAGAGTAGAAATTATAAACAAATGACAAATATGTACATTTTCAGACAGGTCTTTCTAAATTTATAGTTGCCATTAGGGCTGTGCAATTAATTGAAATGCAGTTTCGATTTCAATTTCAGTTTTAAACGATTATGAAAAAAACAAGACTAAAATGTATTTTAAAAAATGAATAAAAAATAAAATGAATATTGCTCCCAATTCCGGGATTATGTTTCTGCAACATAGATCTAATATAAACATGCTGTTTCCCTTCACAGAAATAACTGACTAATTTTGCAAACTCATGTGTGTTTTTAACATAAACTTGTGTGTATTTGACAGTTTAAGCGCAATAAGACATGAAAGAGATCTTAGTTTAGTCTGGGATGTATATTACATAGTTTTGTGTCGGTTTAATAACAGTTAAGAATGAAAACACATGTGTAACAGTATATTGAATCCGTGCAGCTCTTGTACATCAAGAAAATCTTGACTTTTTCCATGTTTAAGTGCTATAATTGGGTCTCCAGAACACTATTTAGAGTCCCAACCTCAGAGGAGACAAGAGAGCAGTGGATTTATTGATTCATTTACTGTATATTGTTGCCGCAACACAGATCTAATATAAACATGCCATTTTTCCCCCTCTGCTGTTTACCTTCACAGAAATAATTGACTAATTTTGCAACTTATGTGAGTTTTTAACATAAACTTGTGTGTATTTGATAATTCAAGCGCAATAAGACATGAAAGAGTAATGCTTATCCTTAATCCTTCATCAGTTATGTCTCAAATTACTGTAAACGGTTGAGAATGTAAACATGTGTAACAGTATATTGAATCCGTGCAGCTCTTGTACATCAAGAAAATCAGACTTTCTCCGTGTTTAAGTGCTATAATTGGGTCTCCAGAACACTATTTAGAGTCCCAACCTCAGAGGAGACAAGAGAGCAGTGGATTTATTGATTAATTTACTGTATATTACTCTGCTGCAACACAGATCTAATATAAACATGCCATTTCACAGAAATAACTGACTAATTTTGCAAACTCATGTGTTTTTAACATAAACTTGTGTGTATTTGACAGTTTAAGCGCAATAAGACATGAAAGAGAGCTTAGTTTAGTCTGGCATGTATATTACATAGTTTTGTGTCGGTTTCGTGTGGAAGCAGATATTTGCATCCACGAAAGAGAATTTGCATTTTTCTGTGTATGTGTTCAGAGACAAATAAACTGAACATTTAGCTTAAGATGTTACCTAAACGGTCAAATACATGCAAATATATGCCAAAATGTGGCGTTTGGTGATTATTCGTCTAATACATGCAAATGTATGTAAAAATGATTGACTAATTTTGCAAACTTCTGTGTTTTTAACATAAACTTTTGTCAGTTTAAGCGCAATAAGACATGAAAGAGAGCTTAGTTTAGTCTGGCATGTATACTACATAGTTTTAGATGTTGTTCTTATAAAGTAATCATTACGAGCACAAGCTGAAATCGCTGCCTGATATGTTCAATGTCTCACATAATGTTATATTATCTCATAGTTTCGTATGACATATGTACATAACTTCTTATTGTAACATTGAAACAAGATTTTCTTTAAAGCTGGTTTTTAAAAAAGTATTGAAAAAGCATTAGACTGAATAAAGTTGAACTGAATTGTGTGTGCAGCTGTACGAGGTTCTAAGTGGGTGGAGAGAGAGGAGAGAGCCCGTCAGTTTCATGAGAGACAGGTGGAGGAGCGCAGGAAAAGGCTGGAGGAGCAGCGGATGAAGGAGGACAGGAGACGCGCCGCTGTGGAGGAGAAACGACGGCAGAAACTAGAAGAGGAGAAGGTGCTTGAGGATCACTGCATTACATTTGTGACACTGGACCACAAAACCAGTCATAAGTGTCATTTTTTCGAAATTAAGATCTATACAGCATCTGAAATCTGAATAAATAAGTTTTCCATTGATGTATGGTTTGTTATGATAGGACAATATTTGGCTGAGATGCAACTATTTGAAAATCTGTAATCTGAGGGTGCAAAAAAATCTAAATTTTGAGAAAATCACCTTTAAAGTTGTGCAAATGAAGTTATTGCCAATGTATCTTACTAATCAAAAAATAAGTGTTGATATGTTCATGGTAAGAAAAGGACAAAATATCTTCATGGAGCATGATCTTTACTTAATATCCTAATGATTTTTAGCATAAAAGAAAAATCAATAATTTTGACCCATGCTAAATATTTTTGGCTATTGCTACAAATAAACCTGTGCTACTTAAGAATGGTTTTGTGATTATTCAAAATATTATATATATATTATATAAATTTTTTTTTCTAACAATGTAAATCTATGCTATCACTTTTTATTTAACACATCCTTGCTGAATAAAAGTATTAATTTCTTTCAAAAAAAAAGAAAGAATAAAAAGGTACTGACCTCAAACTTTTGAACAGTAGTGTATATTGTTAGAAAACCTTTCTATTTTAAATAAATGCTGTTCTTTTTTTCAACCTTTTATTGATCAAAAAATCCTGAAAAAAGTATCACAGGTTCCAAAAGAAAACTGTTTCCAGCACTGATAATAAATCAGTATATTAGAATGATTTCTGAAGGGTCATGTGACACTGAAGACTGGAAATTCAACTTTAATTACAGATATAAATAAAATTGTAATGTATACTGATATTGAAAAACATTGATTTACATCGTAATAATATTTCACAATATTACTGTTTTTTTATCTGTATTTTTGATCAAGTGAAAACAGCCTTGATAAGCAGAAGAAACTTCTTTACAAACACATTAAATGAGAGGCTGTGTCCAAACTTTTGACTGCTAGTGTGTGTATATACTTATAATAAGCCATGTGTATGAGTTCACATTCTATTAGTTTGTACTTGTTGGTGAAAGTGCAACACCAGAACTGTAAAAACAAAATAACAAATAATTTTGAGCAAAAATAATTTTTCAAATCAATTTAACCATTATATTTGATGAATAAGTTGTTTTTGCTAAAACTAGACTGAAATGCTCAAACATTTAGTTGACTAAAACGTCAGGACAAAGTTGACTGAATAAGATAACAAAAAAGTACATTTGACACCAGATTAAGACTAATTTAAAAATGTCTGACAAAATTAACAGTAGTGGTGTGTGTTACTAGAGTTTGTGTTATTAACAAAATAAAAAGGAAATTTTTTTTGTCTGTTTAAATGCTCTGTGGATTGAGAATGTCCTTGTGTGTGTTTCAGGCCCGGTATGAGGCTGTTATCAGGAGGACCATGGAGAAAAGTCAGAGAGCCAGGCCCAAGTCAAACCGCTGGAGTTGGGGTGGAACACTGTCCGCCAGCACTTCACACAACAGCGGTACACACACACACACACACACACACACACACACACACTTGTATTCTTGTCATTGCCAAATGTTTTTTTTTACTGTACAAATTGTATTTTCTACCCCTTACACAAAACTAGAGGTCGACCGATGTTAGATTTTACCGATACCGATTACTCGACCGATAGTTTTAAAATGGATACTGAATGGAAACTATTAATCAAACATGTGCCTCCTTTAGTTTCAGAAGAGATCTTAATGACGTCTCAACTAGAGGTCGACCGATATTAAATTTTACCGATACCGATTAATCGACCGATAGTTTTAAAATGGATACTGAATGGAAACTAAAACAATGGTCTACTATTTAAAAAAGGGACTGAACCATATTTGTAAAATAATAAATGTAATAATATTAATTATATATTTAAAAATATCAGTACATGTTGAAATGAACACACTAACAAGGAACAATACTTACATTCTACAGTTTTTATTAATCTTAGTTAATGCTGCAAATGGACTTTTATTGTGAAGTGTCACCATTTCATATCAACAGTCTTTAAATAATAAACAAAAATAATATAACATTTATTTTACAGTACAGTTATTTTGCGCAATATGGCTAGTGCAGTCGTAGGAATAACAGTTATTGTTGTCAAAATTGTTGTTGTTATTATTACTATTATTATTATTATTTATTGGTGTCAAAATTAGCGTGTTAACGCAGGCGATTAATTTTTACATTTTAACGCGATAACAATATTTAATGCAATTAACGCAAGGGCAGGGCTAGACACCTTCTAAAGAATTGCGTTTATTTAGATGCGCAGAGCTCATCTAACGGGAGACTTTTCAGATGCACACTCCAACTTCAGCACCAGACACGAGTCAAACGAGTGCAGAAACGGTATCAGTGATGAGGAGCTTCAGTAGAACATCAGTGAACTGCGGTCAGATGAGATGTTGTCAGGCCATATGTTGTATCTGTCCTGTCAGCCGTTACACTGTGATCGTAGCACACACTGTATTAGGCCTATATTAAAGCTCTGTATCATATTCAAACCCAAATTAAACTGCGAGTGTGCTGTTGTAGTTATGTCGTGTCGTCTGTTAAGACATGAAGCTACAAAAAAGGCAATTATAAAGCTGCATTAAAACTGTGTGTAAGTGTTTATTATTTATAGGTCATATTTAAAGCAGTGTCAGCTTTCAAAGTCAAAATACAGCAGTCAAAATATCCTAATAACCAACTGCTGTGATGTCTGTTAATCAAACAACAATTAAAAAGAGAAAATTAGTAACTTCTGTAGTTTTAAGCTTTATCTTTATCATTTAAAATTTTATATAATTTAGTGTTTGATAACTTTCTTGTTGAAGGGCGCAGGACATTTATTATAATGGGTTTATCTGAAGATTGTTTCAAGTTTAAGTTTTAAGTCTAATGAATGTTAAAGTGATAGCTCTCAATTTTACTGTAATGTTGAATGGTTGTATTCAGTGGTTAAATGTTACGGGGAAAAAATAGAGACATCAGTTGGAATCAGTGATGCTTGCCTTCAGTCATAAAAAAAAAAAAGATTAAACAAATATTATTAATATACATGTTCTTTATGTCGTTTCCGCATTAATTTGAATCATGAATGTGAAATCATTGCAATATAAAAGTATAATTAAAAACTTTAATGTCAGGTAGGAGCGATCGTGATTAATTTCAGGAAAAATGTGCACTTAATTAGTTATTTATTTTTTTTATTGATTGACACCACTAATATTATTATATTCTAGTTTTTTGGCTTCCTAAAACACCATTGTGAATGTAATTTAGATTGAGACAGTATACTACAAATAAAAAGAGGATCGAGTTAGCTTTAAAGTTCAGGTACAAGTCAGTTCACTGACTTTTTTTGCATTGGAAATCTTAATTTTGAACGCTCAATGTGCATTATATAGAATTATTTAACTTTAAAATGTACAAAATGTACAATTGTCCTTTTTTTAATACAATTTGATTGCATAATCTTATTTTGATATTGTTACATCCCTAATAAAATCTTCAAGTGTTTGTATTTCTGGCCTTTATCAGTGAAACAGAAGAAAAAAATAAAGTACTGGGAATGTTTTGAACCCAACTGAGTTGCTTACAGGAGCTTTAAAGCTTCTTTTTTCAGTTGCTTTTCGATCAAACATGCAACTTAAATGCAAGCCTGGTTTTTAAGATTTGAAGTCCTAAAATTAGTGCTTTTCAGTGTGTTTAAATATAAATTCATATTGTTCATATTGCAGTACAGCATTTTATGCTCTGCTCACGTTTGCTGAGCTCAGTGCACTGCACACTCCCATTGTTTCCTTTATGTTACTGTTCCATCAATATCTCTCTATTTCTCTTTCCCTCTGCATGTTTCTAAATCCTTCCTTCTCTCTCAGGTTTTGATGATTCTGCTCTCTTTTCGTTGGATCTAGCTGGGCTGGAGCACTATCATGGTGTCTTCAGCTTGGCGCGTCAGCAGCAGTTTCGCTCTAAATGTGAATATAATCATCAGCGTAGAGCAGCAGACTGGCAGTCCTAGCTAGAGCTTGTAGCATCAGCCATAAATGCGTTTTCTCTTAAGTTCCTGTGAGCGGTTAGCATAGAGCCAGAAACACAAACTGCCTGACTTTTGTCGTTTCTATTTCAAAGGGGACATTTATTTTTTCTTTGTAGTCCATCAACTTTATTTATATCATTATGCTTTTACACCTTTAAGATTAATACAGTATATGCTTTGACATTAATGTTAGTTGGTTTAGATATACACTAGCAGTCAAAAGTTTGGATTTAATGTTTTTTAAAGAAGTTTCTTATGCTCATCAAGGCTGGTTTCAGTTTTTCGAAAATACACAAAAAAACAGTAATATTATTACGATGTAAATCAGTGTTGTTCTATATTAATATGCACTAAAATTGAATTTATATCTGTAATTAAATTTGAATTTCCAGAATCATTACTGCAGTCTTCAGTGTCACATGATCCTTCAGAAATCATTCTAATATACTGATTTATTAAAAAAAATTTTAAAACTGTGATACTTTTTTCAGTATTTTTTTATTTTTGATCAGTAAAAGGTTAAAAAAGAACAACATTTATTTCAAATAGAAAGGTTTTCTAACAATATACACTACTGTTCAAAAGTTTGAGGTCAGTACATTTTTATTCTTTCTTTTTTTGAAAGAAATTAATACTTTTATTCACCAAGGATGTGTTCAATTAATAAAAAGCGGTAGAATAGATTTACATTGTTTGAAAAGATTTATATTTTGAATAAATGCTGTTCTTTTTAACTTGTTGTTCATCAAAGAATCCTGAAAAAACAATCACAGGTTGCAAAAAAATGTTTGATAATTCTAATAATAAATCAGTATATTAGAATGATTTCTAAAGGATCATGTGACACTGAAGACTGGAGTAACAGCTGATGAAAATTCAGCTTTGCATCACAGGAATAAACTAAATTTGAGAAAGCCTCACCAGAAAGTTTGAACAGTGGTTAAAAGTCTGATAGTTTTCTGTCTAAACTAGTTTAAAGTTTAAGGTAGTTTTAAAGCTTAAAGCATGAATGTTTTGAAGACGATACAGTCAGATAGATATGCATGCTTCTAGCATGATTAGCATGCCACTAACATGTTGTTAGCATAATTAGCAAGTTACTAGCATGATTCTGGCATGATTAGCATGTTACTGTCATATTGTTAACATGATTAGCATTTTACTAACAAGTTGCTAGCATGCTTCTAGCATGATTAGCATGTTACTAGCATGATTAGCAAAGTTGTTAGCATGTTTCTAATAGGATTAGCAAGTTGCTAACATGTTTCTAGCATGATTAGCAAGTTACTAGCATGCTGCTAGCATGATTCTAACATGGGTAGCATGTTGCTAGCATGATTGGCAAGTTGCTAGCACTATTAACATGTTACTAGCAAGTTGCTAACCTGTTTCTAGCATAATTAACAAGTTACTAGCACTTTGCTAGCATGATTCTAACATGAGTAGCATGTTACTAGCATGATAAGCAAGTTGCTAGCATGATTAGCAAGTTTCTAACATGTTGTTAGCATGATTGTCAAGGTGCTGCATGATTAACATGTTATTAGCATTGTTAGCAAGTTGTTAACATGATTATCATATTGCTAGCATGTTTCTAATATGATTAGCAAGTTGCTGACATGTTTCCAGCATGATTAGCATGTTATTAGCAATTGTTAGCATGGTTAGCATATAGCTAGCATGTCTAATATGATTAGGAAGTTGCTAACATGATTCTAGCATGATTTGCAGGTTACTGGCATGACTAACAAGTTACTTGCATGTTTCTAACATGACTAGCATGTTGTTAGCATTACCAAGTTGCTAGCAAATTGCTAACATGTTTTTAGCATGTTTAGCCAGTTACTGGCATGTTGCTAGCATGATTCTAACAAGACTAGCATGTTGCTAGCATGATAAGCTAGTTTCTAGCATGTTGCTAGGATGATTGGCAAGTTGCTAGCATGTTTTTAGCATTATTAGCATGTCACTAGCATTATTAGCAAGCACTAGCATGTTACTAGCATGGCTAACATTTTGTTAGCATATGATTACTAAGTTGCTACCATGTTCTTAACATTATTAGCAAGTTGATAGTATGTTGCTAGCATGATTCTGGCATGATTTGAATAGTCTTGGCTCATTTGAACATTCCCTCAGTGTAAGTCTATGGGATTTTTCTCAGTTTTAATTGTTATTTTTAGGTCCCATCAGTTAGAAAAGATACAGCAATCAGTCTGAAGATCTGAGTTTAGAGTTTGTAGAGTTAAATCCCTAGGAGGAGTAGCAGTCAACAGATTTTGGAATAATAATATTCAGTTTAAATAACATTTCAGTAAGCTGTCTTTCTCAAGCATACTTAATTATATTGTAAAGTATATTAAAATAAAACACATTATTTTATATCATAATAACATTTTGCAATATTACAGCTTTTTCAGGTATTTTTGATCAAATAAATGCAGACTTGATGAGCAGAAGAGGCTTCTTTAAACACACACACACACACATATATATATATATAGAACTGCAATAAAGTACTTTTGTAAATAAATGTAAATATTGTTTTTAGTATTGTGAGAAGGTGTCTACATTTTCCGTGATAATGACCCTTTTAAAGTCTAAAAATGTGGATAAGGTGACGGTGTTTTAAGACATCACAGATGTCCCTCTAGTTTTAGTGTCCATTCTGGGACACAGATGGAAGGCAGATTGTGAGCGTTAAGCAGATGAGTGTGGCGTCATCCTCTGTAGTCTGTAGCACATGTAGAACTCAGAAATAACTTAAAACCAGCATCTGTTAACTGCAGGTGAACACAGTAGAAAAAGTAAAACCTCTTACCCCTCGTCTACATTTTCCATGTCTCTTTAGTCCTTTTTTTATTACTTCATTTGTCTAGATTATGCATTAAAGTTGTATTTTATGGCAAGCTGTTTTAACCTTTATTCATTCGCAAGATGTGAATTCTTGATATTAACAATTCAGTTTGCACTAGTTAAAATTATAATTCTTAATATCAGAAATTAGATTTTTACTAGTAACAATGGCCATTTTTGATATCAGGAATTACATTTCCACTAGTAAAAAGGTTAATTATTGATATCAACAATTGAATTTCAACTAGTAAAAACTATAATTGCTGATATGAAGAATTGTATTTTCACTAGTTAAATGTCACTCTCATTCAAATTTAATTGTTGATATCAAGAATTGATTTCTTTCTAGTTAAAATGTCCATTTCACATATCAGAAATAATTCTCACTAGTGAAGACCTTTATTTTGATATCAATAATTACATTGTTACTAGTGCAAATGGCAATTCCAAGATTTCAGTTGTCACTAGTTGAAATGTCAATTGTTGATATCTGTAAATGTATTTCAGCATGTTACATTTCTTATTTCTGATATCTGAAAATATATTTGTGTTATCAATAATTAGGAGAGTAATTTCAGATATCTAAAATGCATTCTTACTAGTAACAATCGCATTCATGATATCAGAAATGAACATTGGCACTAGCAGCAATTAAATTGTTGATATCAAGAATGGACATTTGCACTAGTAACAATGTAATTATTGATATAAAAAAAAAGGTTTTACTAGTGAGAATTATTTCTGATATGTGAAAATGACATTTTAACTAGTAAGAAATCAATTCTTGATATCAACAATTATAGTTTTGACTAGTTGAAATTCAATTCTTGATATCAATAATTAACCTTTTTACTAGTGGAAATGTAATTCCTGATATCAAAAATGGCCATTGTTACTAGTAAAAATGTAATTTCTGATATCAAGAATTATAATTTTAACTAGTGAAAATGAATTGTTGATATCAAGAATTCATATCCTGCGAATGAATAAAGGTTAAAACAGCTTGCCATATTATTTTGTGTCTGTGTTTGTAGATGCTGACAGAAGGTCAGTCTCCACTATGAATCTGTCCAAACCCACAGATCCAGTCATTTCCAAACGCCTGTCATCTTCCTCTGCCACTTTGCTCAATTCACCAGATAGAGGTAAACACACAATCTCTTTCAGCTTTACACGATCAATCAGTGAGTGTCTTTTCAGATCCCCTTGTTGAACTGATGTTGTTTTTGTGTCTGTGTGCCGTCATTGTGCCGTCCAAGCCTTACAGAAGCAGACATCTCTCTCGTCGTCTTGCTTGATTAAAAAAACACAATCTAAATCGCAAATCTCCAAAGAGAAGATCGCTCAGGACAAACCAGCAGGTGCATTTGAGAAATCCAGGAGTCTTTCTTGATGCTCTCTCCTACTGGGTTCAAACCTTTGCTACCCAAGGCTCCAGACTGCAAAAATAAATAAAATAAAATAAAATAAATAAATGCAAAAAAAAATCCGGCATGAAAAAATCAGTTACAAAACTTTGACGTTATACGATAAACTTCTTTAAGGCGAGACACTGCAGGTGAATATGGCAAAAAACAGTTGATTGATTACATTGATAATTGCAAAAAAAAATTATATTCCAAGTTTTCTAAAATATTAGGTTTAAATATGCAAATGAGCCATTGTTTATTGAAATATGCATTAATTTGCATACATTTCTAGTACAAAAAATTCTTGTTTTTTTTTTTTGCATATTAGAGTCAAAGGTTTGAGGGATTTTGGGTCGTTTTGTCACTCCGTAATGCAGAAAATACTTAGAACGGACAAAAAACAGTGCATTTTTTACATTTTTGGGGGAATAAAATGTTGTATATAATCAAGCAAATTATATCTGAACAAATCCCTCTGTAAAAACCTTCAGGATATAGACAGGAACACAAATGTGAAGTTTGTTGTTTGTAAATGCCACTGAAGTGGGGATTTATGTCTCACTGTAGGAGAAAAAACTCATTTTGAGAAAACGGCCTTTAAAAATATGGATTATAATTAGAGGTGCTCCGATCAGGATTTTTGAGGCCGATCACAGGAAGCAGTATCTGCCGATCCGTTCACAACACCGATATCTTTTTATCATGTAGAATTATTTATAGTGAGACTCCAATTTTTAGACATTTATTCAGGGCCTCAATTGTTTTTTTGTTTTGTTTTTTTTCTCTGAAAATAGGGGAATTTGCCTCTTGTGAGAGCAGAGTTATTCATTTGAGGGATGAAGGGGAGCTTTTTTTGACATTTTTCAAAAATATATATTTCTCTGACCTAAATGTTTGATCATGCAGTGCATTTTGTTTTTAGAATTGTGCAACTATTGCACTAGAACACATCAAACAAACAAGGCTTTTTCATCATTGTGATTCTTTTATTACACAGTACAGTGATACACTACAGTCATCTTTCATGTTTAAATGCAATAAATATAAGCAACAAGTAACAATGCTTTGTACTTTTGCATTTACTTCTAGATGTATTTATTAAGTTGCTCAAGCAAATGGCAAAACACAGGGTTCCCACGGCTCATGGAATTTCTGGAATATCATGGAATTTTAAAAGGTCTATTCCAGTCATTGAAAGTCAGGGAATTTAATATTTTTTTGGCCCAAGTCATGGAATATCAAGGATTTTTTTTTGTTGCTTTAAATTTTAGTTTCCATTTATCAATATAATTTTTCGATACCTTTTTTTTTTTTTTTATCGCATTGTTTTACACGTTTTGTCTTTTTTTTATGGTTAGGCAAGCATGCCAGGGAAATGTACATTTCAAGAGCTTTGGCTACAAAATTACCACTTTAAAGACACTTCACACTTCAAAGGGTGTGAAAAGTAGATGATAGAAAAACAAAAACTAAATGTGAAGAAATAAAAAAAAAAACTGAATGATGAACTTGATTACAAACAGAAAATCCTTCAGTGTTTAACCCCTGAAATCATAAAAAACTAATTCATTTCTGTAGAAATAATACAGAAAAGGCCAGTTTCCGCCACTAATTAAAAAATAAAAAAAGGTTATTGAGACTTCTCACAATTCTGACTTATTTTCTCACAATTGTGAGATATAAACGCCCAATTCTGAGAAATAAAGTCAGAATTGTGAGATAAAAAGTCGCAATTGCAAGTTATAAAGTCAGAATTGTGCAAATATAAACTCGCAGTTGAGAGTTAAGTCAGAACCGTGTGATATAAACTCTGTGAACATCAGTATTTTTTCTCCTCAGAAATGAGTTTATATCTCACAATTCTGAAAAAAAAAGTCAGAGTTGCAAGATACAAACTCGCAGTTACAAAAAAAAAGTTAGAATTGTGAGATTTATCTCTTTTTTTTAGTGGCAGAAACAGGCTTCCATAGTTTGTACTAAAAATGTCTGTAAACAAGTAAATAAACCTTGCAAATGGATGGATCCATTTATTATAGGTCATGGAAATTCAGATATTTTAGTCAGTGAAAGTCAGGGAATTTGATATTTGGCTTCGAGTGGGAACCATGAAAACATTTCAACTACTTTTTTGTTCTTTTCTTTGTTTTCCTACCTAGTGCCATCTATGATTGCCTTGCTGATCTAAAAGCGCTCCTTTCCTTTAAACCTAGCCAAAAAAGCAACGTGTTAACTGTGAAACACAATAGACTTACTTTATATGCATTTATGGTGTAAATATGACGTTTTCGTGTCAGTTCTTGTTCATATTTACCGCAAACAATGCGCTGTGGCTTTAATTTTGCAGGAAAACGATCTCCGCCAGACCGCAGCCGTGTGCCGCTTGAACGCTTTAATCCGTTAACATGAGCGTGGGAAAAAATATGCACCGCAAATGGAGTTATGTGAACTTGCCGTTATGTGTGCACATGAGCGGCCGGACTTCAGGAGAGCGCACGGTTATAACACTGGAAATAATTAAAAAGAAATGCAATTTATAAACACTTTCTGCCTCTATTGTGGCAAAAAGCACCCCTAATTGTACTTGAAATCTATTGACACAAATAGATAAAGTGCTATAAAGCAAACACTTAACAGTGTCTTTTAGATGTTTTCCTTCCACTAGTCTGAAAAAACACTTTATGAAAAACCAAAAAGCACCAAATCTCAAATCTGAGAGGTTAGGTTTTCGCCTGCAGTGTCTCGCCTTAAAATGCGTAGCTTTTGTTCCTTCACTGTACAAGAAAGAAGCTTTGCACTCGATGAAGTTTCAGTGTAGACTGAGCCTATAATCAAGCAGCTCTGAATTGCTTATATTCTGTCATTTTTTAGTCATTTTTAGTCTTGAGCCCTGGCTACGCACCACACTGGAGTCATGCAATCTCTTCCAGTATTTATAAATAGTGCATGCTCGTTTATGAAAGTTTTAAATGGTTTATGCATTTGTGAATAATCCTTTAACTCTAACAATAATGGGAAGAATTTCCACTGTGTGCATGCTGCTTTATTTGACTGGTTTGTTAACATGTTTAGTTAATATTTAGTTCTTGCATGCTTTTTTTCCTTCAGCAGTTGGCAACTTTTTTTTAAGACAACATGAAACCAAGAAAAATGTATTATTCATTATTGCTTTTCAAATGTCTTAATATGCACAATTCAGTCAGTGCATGTTGTTTGAAAAATCAAATTTTTTGCATGATTTTTCATCATCAAAATTCATAACTCACTCAAATCCTCAATAGCAAATCAAATTCTTTCGATTAAAAATAAGCAATTTTACACACATTAAATGGGTTGTGGTTGCAGTTTCATGTTGGCTTATGGTATTAAACTCTGACTTAAAAGAACAGTTCTCCAAAAAATTTACATTTGCTGAAAATGTGCTCACCCTCAGGCCATCAGAGACATAAATGAGTTTGAACATCAGAACAGATTTGGAGAAATTTAGCAATACACCAGTGAATCCTCTTCAGTGAATGGGTGCCGTCAGAGTCTAAAAACATCAGTATAATCCACAAGTAATCCACACCAACTCCAATGCATCGATTAACATCCTGTCAAGTGAAAAGCTAAATGTTTGTAAGAAACAAATCCATAATTATTATTTTTTTTTTACTTAAAACGGCTGCTTTTAGCCAAAATCGACTAAAAACACATCTTTTCTGTCTTTATTTGGCCCTCTAAGTCTAGCACTCTCTATTTTATTGCTATTTCTATTCTAAAAAAATAAATAAATAAAAAATTTGCTACCTTATTATTTTTGTCTATCTATCTTTTCTATCTTTCTACCTTTTCTTTTCTAAAAAAAACAACAACAACTTTTGTCATCTATCTTTTCTAACTTTCTATATTTTTTTCTTTTCTAAAAAAAAATCTTGCTCTATTCTTTTTCTAGTCTGTTTTCTTTTTATTTACTATTTAATTAAAAAATAAGCACTAAGCTAATCTGAGACTTCTTGTCAGAGCATTGCTCTTTTGTTGATTTGGATTGCTTCCATTGTCCTCCTCTGTAAGTCTCTTTGGATAAAAGCGTCTGCTAATAACTAAATGTAAAATAGTTCTCTGTTTCAATGAAGAAACAGAATCATCTCCATCTTGTATGCTCTGAGGGTGAGTCGTTTTTGGGTGAGCTGTTTCTTTAAATGTTTTGCATTTGCTATTCCATGTCTTTTTTCCACTAATGTTATGTTGAGGGTAAAACATCCTGTATTTCCTTTATTGCCTGCTCTCGCTTTACATAAAACATGCACGACTCGCTGTCACCAGCAGATGATGCA
Source organism: Cirrhinus molitorella (assembly GCA_033026305.1). Taxonomy (NCBI): domain Eukaryota; kingdom Metazoa; phylum Chordata; class Actinopteri; order Cypriniformes; family Cyprinidae; genus Cirrhinus; species Cirrhinus molitorella. The sequence goes on along the minus strand of CM065132.1, from coordinate 354,469 downwards.
AATGGGTAACCTATTGTGGCCATATAATGTTATGAATTTGTATGTCAGTTTGCGCTAATGTTGCATGTGCAAGCTACTTTGTTTAGCATTTGGTCCTTGGGCAGCCAGATATTTCCTTCTAGTGACAGCGATCGAATATAAGAGTGAGTGTCTGTGCTCCTTCAGGTGTGCGGCGCATGCCTCTTACTCCGTGGGAGAATACAGTGATCAATCGACTGCAGACACCAACACACTCCTATCTGGCCAGGAGTCGCAGCGCCATGTCTTTGACTGGAGAAGCAGGTAATTGCATACATCAAAAAGATAATTGCAACTTTTTATCTTACAAATCTGACTTGTTTTCACAATCCTAGAGGTAAAAAAGTCAGAATTGTGAGATATTAAGTGATGATACTGAGATCAAAAATCGTAATTGTGAGCTAAACTCGAGATAAAAGTCAGTTTTTAAAGATGTTTTATTCCAAAACAAACAGAATTGCAAAATGAAAAGTCAAAATCTAAAAAAAAATTAGCAATAGCCAAAAATACATTGTATGGGTCAAAATGAAAGATTTTTCTTTTATGCCAAAAATCATTAGGATATTAAGTAAAGATCATGTTGCATGAAGATATTTTGTACATTTCCTACTGTAAATATGTCAAAATTTAATTTTTGATTAGTAATATGCATTGCTAAGAACTTCATTTGCACAACTTTAAAGGTGATTTTCTCATTATTTATATTTTTTTGCACCCTCAGATTGCACATTTTCAAATCGTTGTATCTCAGTGAAATATTGTCAGATCTTAAACCATACATCAATGGAAAGCTTATTTATTCAGCTTTCATGTGATGTATAAATCTCAGTTTGCAACTTTTTATCTTACAAATCTGACTTTTTTTCACAATCCTAGAGGTAAAAAAGTCAGAATTGTGAGATATTAAGTGATGATACTGAGATTAAAAATCATAATTATGAGCTAAACTCGAGATAAAAGTCCGTTTTTAAAGATGTTTTATTCCAAAACAAACAGAATGCAAAGTCAAATTCTAAAAAAAGGTTAAAATTGCAAGATATAAACTCGTGATTATGCACTTATAATATGTGACTGGTTTATATAATATATAAACCAGTCATAAGTAGCAATAGCCAAAAATACATTGTATGGGTCAAAATGATTGATTTTTCTTTTATGCCAAAAATCATTAGGATATTAAGTAAAGATCATGTTGCATGAAGATATTTAGTAAACTTCCTACCGTAAATATATCAAAACGTAATTTTTGAAAAGTAATATGCATTGCTAAGGACTTCATTTGCACAACTTTAAAGGTGATTTTCTCAATATTTATTTTTTTTGCACCCTCAGATTGCAGATTTTCAAATAGTTGTACCTCAGTGAAATATTGTCCTGTCCTAACAAACCTATTTGGATTCCTATTGTTTTTTTAGTCAGTTTCTTCATTTTATTTGGTTTTGCATTTAGAAATACATGTAGACATTCTTAAAGACTACTTTTTTCAATTTTTAGATATGTTTGGTTAGATAATCATTTGTAATTGTGAATTTTGAAATTAACTTTTTGCCTTTTTTTGAACACTGTTTTAATTCTGTCAGTTCAGATGTAGAAAACAACATCCTCCAAATCCTGCAACTGTTTATCTTACAAATCTGACTTTTTTGCACAATCCTAGAGGTAAAAAAGTCAGAATTGTGAGATATTAAGTGATAATACTGAGATTAAAAATCATAATTGTGAGCTAAACTCGAGATAAAAGTCAGTTTTTAAAGATGTTTTATTCCAAAACAAACAGAATTGCAAAATGCAAAGTCAGAATTCTAAAAAAAGGTTAAAATTGCAAGATATAAATTCGTGATTATGCACTTATAATATGTGCATAATATATAATATATAAACCAGTCATAAGTAGCAATAGCCAAAAATACATTGTATGGGTCAAAATTATCGATTTTTCTTTTATGCCAGAAAACATTAGGATATTAAGTAAAGATCATGTTGCATGATCCTCTTCGTTTAGGAGTCAAAAGTGACCAAAGCCTTGAAATGTAACTTTCTTTGTTTCCCAGGAAAATCAATGCAATACATTTTTATTCAATAATATTTTTTTATTATTATCTAGAATTTTGAAGAGATTTTATGATGCTATGCAATATTTTACACTTTTAATTAGATATTTTTTCCATTGGAATTAATACATATATTTGTATTTAATTATTCATATATTATTTTTCAATAAATGCAACATTTCATATTAAAATAAAGTAAAAGCATTTAAAATCCATTTTTTTTACTGAGAATTATGTCATTGGTGGCATTAAAATAATTAACAACTTGTGTAATGTCATGTAACCTCCTTTAAAGCTTTTGGATTCCCATTTTTGTTTTTTTTAGACATTTTCTTAATTTTATTAGGTTTTGCATTTAGAAATATATTTAGACATTCCAAAAGACTACTTTTTTCAATTTTTAGATGTTTGGTTAGATAATATTTTGTAATTGTAAATCGTGAAATTAACTTTTTGCCTTTGTTTGAACACCGTTTTAATTCTTTCAATTCAGATGTAGAAAACAACATCCTCCAAACCTGAAACTGAATGAATTTTGCTTGTGTTGGTGCTTTAGTTTTTAGTTAAATGTTAAGCTGAGATATTTTATACTTCAGACAGACTTGCCTCTCAGTGACAGTTTTGCTTGATTATTGCCAACTTCATCTTAAACTATTAAAACTATTAAATGTGTGTGTGTGTGTGTGTGTGTGTGTGTGTGTGTGTGTGTGTGTGTGTGCACTAATGGAGCTGATGCTAATCTCTCAGTGGCTTTATATTTATTTATATCTGTTTCTTGCAATTCTGTTATAAACTGATTCAATTATAAAGCTTCTAACACAGACAGCAGCAGCATCATTGACTCATGAATTGAAGTGTCTGTATTGTTCAGAATGAAATACTACCCTACTGTTTATTGCATACTGTGCCATACTGATATTATAATCATGTGGGAATGCATATTTCAAACAATAAGTATGCTATACATGTATGGCAAGCCGTTTTGACTTTTATTCATTCGCAGGATATGAATTCTTGATATCAACAATTCAGTTTTCACTAGTTAAAATTATAATTCTTGATATCAGAAATTGATTTTTACTAGTAACAATGGCCATTGTTGATATCAGGAATTACATTTCCACTAGTAAAAAGATTAATTATTGATATCAACAATTGAATTTCAACTAGTAAAAACTATAATTGTTGCTATCAAGAATTGTATTTTCAATAGTTAAATGTCACCATAGACTCCCATAATTAATTATTGATATAAAAAATAAAGGTTTTTACATTTTAACTAGTAAGAAATCAATTCTTCATATCAACAATTATAGTTTTTACTAGTTGAAATTCAATTGTTGATATCAATAATTAATCTTTTTACTAGTGGAAATGTAATTCCTGATATCAACAATGGCTATTGTCACTAGTAAAAATCAATTTCTGATATCAAGAATTATAATTTTAACTAGTGAAAACTGAATTGTTGATATCACAGATTCATATCCTGCGAATGAATAAAGGTTAAAACAGCTTGCCATAGACGTCGCTGTTAAACTCATTACTTTGCATTTGTAATGCAGTTTTTGTTAATGAATTAAAAATGTTATTTTGCACTTTTATCCCAATTTCAGTCTAATCAAATAATGAGTTTAAGGCATAGTATGATATTATTTCTAGGTTATTTGTCACCCTAAAAACTAGTGCATTGCTTTATAGGATATAATGTGTATATATTTTGGCAAATTCAGTTTCTTGCATGTGGTAAATGTACCTAGGGAGCATAGTATGCATCAAAAATAGTATGGTAGTATGCCGTTCTGAGCATACAGTGGTGATTGATGTTGTCTGATTTCTTTCTAGATCTTTGTAGATACTAATACACTTTCTTTTTCTTCCCTTTTCACCGTTTCATCACTCATTCACCCCTTTATTAACCCTTTTGTTTTGCACACCTTCCTCTCTCTCTCTCTCTGTCGCTCCTGTTGTCTGTATCCAATCCATTTATTTGTCCCATAATGCACTGCTCGTTTGGTTAAACTGGCCTGTGGTGCAGTGACCCCCGTTTGTCCTCGCTCAGCCTCCTGTCACCCGATGAGCGCCATGTCCTTCAAGTCCATCCAATCACGCAGCACTGAGCGGCCAATCAAAGCAGGCCTGCATTTCGAGAGACCAATCAGAGCAGGGATCATGGCTCCGGATAGCAGCGCTCGCAGAAAGACCACCCAGAATCTCCTGGTAAGAGTCGCGGTTAGATATTGATCTGCTGTAATTAAGTTAGCTTGAGGAATTACAGATCTGCTGTTGAAACCTTTCATGATTCTTCTTTCTAGACAACATTTCCAAGCGCTACTCCTCCTAGAGCTTTAACTCGACAAACTCCAAACTCAGATCTTCAGACTGATCCGACTCTTTTCTAACTGATCTGACTTACGGTTTTAAAAATAACCATTAAAACTGGGAAGAACCCCACTTGCTAACATGTTAACAAAATGCTAATAACATGCTAATCATGCGAACAACATGCTAGCACTTTGCTAATCATGCTAATAACTTGTTAATCATTTTAAAATCATGCTAGCAAATTGCGAATCATGTTAGAATCATGTTAGCAACATGCTAGCAACTTGCTAATTATGCTAGAAACATGCTAACCATGTTAGAATCATGTTAGCAACTTGGTAATTATGTTAGAATCATGCAGGCAACTTGCTAATTATGCTAGTAACAGGCTAACCATGCTAGAGTCATGTTAGTAACATGTTAGCAACTTGTTAACCATTCTAGAAATATGCAAGTAACTTGCTAATCATGCTAGAAACATGTTAGCACTTTGCTAATCATGCTAACATCATGCTAATAACATGTTAATTATGTTAAAATCTTGTTAGCAAATTATGAATCATGTTAGAAACATGTTAGTAACATGCTAATTATGTTAGAATCATGTTAGCTACTTGTTAATTATGCTAGAAACATGCTAACCATGTTAGAATCATGCAGGCAACTTGCTAATTATGCTAGTAACATGCTAACCATGCTAGAGTCATGTTAGTAACATGTTAGCAACTTGTTAACCATGCTAGAAATATGCAAATAACTTGCTTATAATGCTAGAAACAATGCTAGCACTTTGCTAATAATGCTAACATCATGCTAATAACATGTTAATCATGTTAAAATCATGATAACAAATTGCTAACCATGTTAGAAACATGCTAGTAAACTTGTTAACCATGTTAGCAACATGCTAGTGTCATGCTAATCATGCAATGCTAGCAGTGTGTTAATCATGCCAGAAGCATGCTAGTATCATACTATTCATGTTAGAACTAAACATGCTTTCAACTTGCTAGTCATGCTAGCAACTTGCTAATTATGCTAGAAACATGCTAACCATGTTAGAATCATGTTAGCAACATGTTAGCACTTTGCTAATCATGTTAACATCATGCTAATAACATGTTAATCATGTTAAAATGATGATAGCAAATTGCTAACCATGTTAGAAAACATGCTAGTAAACTTAACCATGTTAGCAACATGCTAGTAACATGCTAATCATGTTAGAATCATGTTAGAAACATGTAAGCAGCTTGCTAATCATGTTATAAACATGCTAGTAACATGTTAATCATTCTAGCAACATGCTAGTAACATGTTATTAACTTGCTAATCATGCTAGCAACATGCTAGAAACATGCAAAATTATCTATCTGACTGTATTGTCTTCAAAACGTTCATGCTTTAAGCTTTAAAACTACTTTAAGCTTTAAACTAGTTTAGACAGAAAACTATCAGACTTAAAACTTTTTAAAATATTTTTAGACGTTAACGTTTTTAATGTTTTCAAACTTTCTGGTCAGGCTTTCTCAAGCCAACTCAAATTTGTCTTGACAAACTTTTTGTGTGAATTGTTAGTGTCTGTGCAAATGCTCTATGTCTTTGTATAAGTGTGTAGTGTGGAAACACAGCAGATGTCTCTCAAAGCATGTGTTTTGTGTTTCTTTGGGCAGATTGACAGGAAGGATAAGGACAATGTGAGAAAGTCCTGGAGTAATCTGTCATATCCCACTCCTAGTCTGAGTCTGTTCACACCCAAGAGAGCTCCTTCACCTGTGGGTCATCGCAGCAGAGTCACCAATCCATCCCCCAACAGGTATGAACAACATCCTTAAGATGAAAACAAGACAACAACTTACTAAAAGTAGATTTCACAATCCACAGGGGTTTTTATACTGACAATTTGTGTCAATATTTTATAAACAGTCCACATGGGTTAGTAAATTAAAAAATACAAATGACGAAAATAAATGTTTACATTTACATAATCATTGATTTTTCCTGTTATATTAGAACCATTCTTAACTTCAGAGTTCTTTATTATTTTATATATACAAATGTTGTGATTTCTGTTTTTATTTCTTTTTCATAATTATAATTAAACCAAACTGAATTCTATATAAAAAAAACAAAAATTACTAAAGAAACTAAAATATGTAAAAAAAAAGAAAAAAAAGAAAAAAAAAAAGAAATAGAATTATCCATGAAATAAAACCAATCCACTGTTAAATCCACTCAAAAAATAATGTAATATTATAGTAATATATTATATAATAATGGGCAGTATATATATAAATTTCGTAATATTTTCGTTTAATTTTGTAAATATACTACCAGTCTTTAAAAAAGGTTTTTGAACAGTAAGGTTTTTTAAAGAAGTTATTTTTTGCTCACCAAGCCTGCCCTATTTGATCCAAAGTACAGCAAAACCAGTACAATTCTGAAATATTTTTACTATTTAAAATAACTGTTTTCTATTTGAATATATTTTAAAATGTCATTTATTCCAGTGATTTCAAAGCTGTATTTTTAGCATCATTACTGCAGTCACATGATCCTTCAGAAATCATTCTCATATTCTGATTTGCTGCTCAAAAACATTTATTCTTTTTCTTCTTATTATTATTAGAATTATTATCTATATTATTATTAATTATTATCTCTATTATATTATCTTATTATCTATTTTTTTCAACAGAAAGTTCAGAACAACAGAATTTATCTGAAATAGAAATCTTTCGTAAAATTATAAATAACTTTATCATCACTTTTGAACAATTTAAAGCATCCTTGCTAAACGGAAATATTAATTTCTATAATTTTTTTTTCTCCAAAAAAAAAAAAAATTATACCGACTCCAAGCTTTTAAATGGTATAGTGTATATGTTACAAAAGCTTATTATTTCAAATAAATGCTGATTTTTGTATTTTTCCATTCATCAGAAAATCCTGAAAAATGTGCTCAACTGTTTTAAGTATTTATAATAATAATAATAATAATAATAATAATAAAACAGCGAATCAGCATATCAAAAGTGATTCAGAAGACTGCAGTAACAATGCTGAAAATTCAGAAATAAATTACATTTTTAAAATATATTCAAATAGAAAACATGTGCCTATAAAATAAAAGCTGTGCTAAAATTTTTTAAACTGGTATTCAAATAAATATTCGCTGATTATTTGTTGTTATTGTTCATCAGGGGCTCTTCTACTAAACCCCCTCAGAAGACACCAAACCCCAAAATCTCCAAGTCTCCTCCTCCTCCAGCATCACTTCCTTTGTCTCCTAGCAACCCCTCCTTATCGCCAGGCAACCTCAGACCCAACAGAGTGATGCCAGAAAGCACAAGAGTTACCCCAGAAGGAGAGGGGGCCAAAAAAGAGGATGTTGAACCTCCTAAAATTGAGCCAGAGGCTCCTGCGACTAAACCAGAACCATCCCCTGGTCTGTAAAACAGCACAGCCACCGCAAACCACAGAGTTTGAATGAACTACCATCGTTTGTTTCACTCCTGCGCCTCTTTTTTGTCTTCGTAGAAGGTTCGGGAAGTCCTCCGACAACACGGCCCTCTGCGGGAACAACAGATCCGGAAGAAGCGTCTCGCCTGCTGGCTGAGAAACGACGACAGGCCAGAGAACAGAGAGAAAGAGAAGAAGAGCAGAAGAGACAGCAGGAAGAGGCTGAGAGGTGTGTGAGAGATTTTCAGCAGCCAAGACGAGCACTAAATACACACTGCAAAAAATGCTTTTCTTACTTAGATTTTTTGTCTTGTTTCCAGCTGAAATAACTATAAATTCTTAAATCAAGAAGGATTTTCTAGACAAGTAAAAATTATTGTCTTCTTTTCAGACAAAATATGTTAAAATTAAGTGATTTTTTGCTTGAAACAAGCAAAATTATCTGCCAATGGGGTGAGAAAAATGATCTATATTTCATCTTGAAATGAGCTTATTTTTCTTACACCATTGGCAGATTATTTTGCTTGTTTTAAGCAAAAACTCACTTAATTTTAACTTTTTTTTCCTGAAAACAAGATAATAATTGTTACTTGTCTAGAAAATCCTCCTTGATTTAAGATTTTTTAGATATTTTGGCTGGAAACAAGACAAAAAATCTAAGTAAGAAAAGCATTTTTTGCAGTGCATTTGTGACCCTGGAGCACAAAGCCAGTCTTAAGTCGCTGGGGTTTATTTGTAGCAATAGCCAAAAATGCATTGCATGGCCCAAAATTATAGGTTTTTCTTTTATGCCAAAAATCATTAGGATATTAAGTAAAGATCATGTTCCATGAAGATATTTTGTTAATTTCCTACTGTAAATATATCAAAACTTTTTGATTAGTAATATGCATTGCTTAGAACTTCATTTGGACAACTTTAAAGGCGATTTTCTCAATATTTAGATTTGTTTGCACCCTCAGATTGCAGATTTTCAACTGTACCTCAACCAAAAATGTGACCCTGGACCACAAAACCAGTCATAAGTGTCAATTTGTCAAAATTGAGATTTATACATTATCTGAAAGTTAAATAAAGAAGCTTTCCATTGATGTATGGTTTGTTAGAACAGGACAATATTTAGCCGAAATACAACTATTTGAAAATCTGCAATCTGAGGGTGCAAACAAAATAAAACTATTGAGAAAATCACCTTTAAAGTTGTGCAAACGAAGCTCTTAGCAATGCATATTACTAATCAAAAATTACGTTTTGAAGAAGAGCAGAAGAGACAGCAGGAAGAGGCTGAGAGGTGCGAGAGATTTTCAGCCAAAACAAGCACTAAATACATATTTGTGACCCTGGAGCACAAAACCAGTCTTAAGTCGCTGGGGTTTATTTGTAGCAATAGCCAAAAATACATTCTATGGGTCAAAAGTATAGATTTTTCTTTTATGCCAAAAATCATGAGGATATTAAGTGAAGATCATGTTGCATGAAGATATTTTGTTAATTTCCTACTGTAAATATATCAAAACTTTTTGATTAGTAATGCGCATTGCTTAGAACTTCATTTGGACAACTTTAAAGGCGATTTTCTCAATATTTAGATTTGTTTGCACCCTCAGATTGCAGATTTTCAACTGCATCTCAACCAAATATGTGACCCTGGACCACAAAACTTTAAAATTTTTCAAAATTGAGATTTATACATTATCTGAAAGTTGAATAAATAAGCCTTCCATTGCTGTATGGTTTGTTAGGATCGGACAATATTTAGCCGAAATACAACTATTTGAAAATCTGCAATCTGAGGGTGCAAAAAATATAAATATTGAGAAAATCGCCTTTAAAGTTGTGCAAACGAAGCTCTTAGCAATGCATATTACTAATCAAACATTAAGTTTTTTAAGAGACAGCAGGAAGAGGCTGAGAGGTGCGTGAGATGTTCATTAGTCAAACTAAGCACTAAATATGTATTTATTTGTGAAATTGTCATCTGTGTCCACGCAGGCGCAGCAGAGAGGAGATGGCCCGCAGGAAGGCAGAGGAGCGAGCGAAGAGAGAGGAGGAGGCGCAGCGGCAGGCCGAAGAGAAGAAGAGACGAGAAGAGGAGGCCAAGCGCTTAGAAGAGGAGAAGGCGCAAAGAGAGAGAGAAGAAGCTGAACGCATGCAGAAACAGGTATTGCAATTTGAGTTATAGTCATAATTGTGAGATATGAACTTGCAATTCTGAGAAATAAAGTCACAATTGTGAGATTAAAAAGTCAAAATTGCAAGTTATAAAATCAGAATTGTGTGATATAAACTTGCAATTTTGATTTTTTTTCTCAGATTTATGAGATATAAACTCATAATTCTGAGAAATAAAGTCAGAACTGTGAGATAAAAAGTCGCAATTGCGACTTAAATTATAGCGCAATGAATTATAAATTAATTGCGCCATTTAAATTATAGTCATAATTGTGATATAAACTTGCAATTCTGACTTTTTTTCTCAGAATTGTGAGATTTTAACTCGCAATCTGAGTTGTAGTCATAATTGTGTGATATAAACTTGCAATTCTGAGAAATTAAGTCAGAATTGTGATTAAAAAGTTGCAATTGCGAGTTCTAAAGTCCGAATTGTGTGAAATAAAGTCACAATTGCGAGTTATAAAGTCCGAATTGTGAGATAAAAAGTCGCAGTTGTGAGTTATAAAGTCCTAATTGTGTGAAATAGTCACAATTGCGAGTTATAAAGTCCTAATTGTGTGATATAAACTTGCAATTCTGACTTTTTTTCTCTGAATTGTGAGATATAAACTCGTAATTGCGAGTTAAGTCAGAATTGTGCATTATAAACTTGCAATTCTGAGAAATAAAGTCAGAACTGTGAGATAAAAAGTCGCAATTGCGACTTAAATTATAGCGCAATGAATTATAAATTAATTGCGCCATTTAAATTATAGTCATAATTGTGATATAAACTTGCAATTCTGACTTTTTTTCTCAGAATTGTGAGATTTTAACTCGCAATTTGAGTTGTAGTCATAATTGTGTGATATAAACTTGCAATTCTGAGAAATTAAGTCAGAATTGTGATTAAAAAGTTGCAATTGCGAGTGCTAAAGTCCTAATTGTGAGATAAAAAGTCGCAGTTGTGAGTTATAAAGTCCTAATTGTGTGAAATAAACTTGCAATTCTGACTTTTTTTCTCTGAATTGTGAGATATAAACTCGTAATTGCGAGTTAAGTCAGAATTGTGCATTATAAACTTGCAATTCTGAGAAATAAAGTCAGAACTGTGAGATAAAAAGTCGCAATTGCGACTTAAATTATAGCGCAATGAATTAAATTATAGTCATAATTGTGATATAAACTTGCAATTCTGACTTTTTTTCTCAGAATTGTGAGATTTTAACTCGCAATTTAAATTATAGTCATGATTGTGATATAAACTTGCAATTCTGAGAAATGATATCATAATTGTGAAAAAAGTTGCAATTGCAAGTTATAAAGTCAGAATTGCGCAATATAAACTTGTGATTGTGAGTTATGTCAGAATTGTGAGATAAAAGTCGCAATTGCGAGTTATAAAGTCTTAATTGTGTGATTACAAACTCGCAATTCTGACTTTATTTCCTCAGAATTGTGAGATATAAACTCGCAATTTGAGTTGTAGTCATAATTGTGTGATATAAACTTGCAATTCTGAGAAATAAAGTCAGAATTGCGAGATGAAAAAGTCAAAATTGCAAGTTATAAAATCAGAATTGTGTGATATAAACTTGCAATTTTTATTTTTTTTTCTCAGATTTATGAGATATAAACTCATAATTCTGAGAAATAAAGTCAGAACTGTGAGATAAAAAGTCGCAATTGCGACTTAAATTATAGCGCAATGAATTATAAATTAATTGCGCCATTTAAATTATAGTCATAATTGTGATATAAACTTGCAATTCTGACTTTTTTTCTCTGAATTGTGAGATATAAACTCGTAATTGCGAGTTAAGTCAGAATTGTGCATTATAAACTTGCAATTCTGAGAAATAAAGTCAGAACTGTGAGATAAAAAGTCGCAATTGCGACTTAAATTATAGCGCAATGAATTAAATTATAGTCATAATTGTGATATAAACTTGCAATTCTGACTTTTTTTCTCAGAATTGTGAGATTTTAACTCGCAATTTAAATTATAGTCATAATTGTGATATAAACTTGCAATTCTGAGAAATGATATAATTGTGAAAAAAGTTGCAATTGCAAGTTATAAAGTCAGAATTGCGCAATATAAACTTGTGATTGTGAGTTATGTCAGAATTGTGAGATAAAAGTCGCAATTGCGAGTTATAAAGTCTTAATTGTGTGATTAAAAACTCGCAATTCTGACTTTATTTCCTCAGAATTGTGAGATATAAACTCGCAATTTGAGTTGTAGTCATAATTGTGTGATATAAACTTGCAATTCTGAGAAATAAAGTCAGAATTGCGAGATGAAAAAGTCACAATTGCAAGTTATAAAGTCAGAATTGCATGATATAAACCAGAGGTGGGCAAACTTTTTGACTCTGGGGGCCACATCAGGTTTTTCACATCAAGTGAGGGGCCGCCTGGTATGTATGTGTCAATTATTATAATTTTTTTTTTTTTATATATATATATATATATATATATTTTAAATTGACACTTACTTACTACTGTACTATATGTAAACTTTTACATACATGGCAGTTCTATTCTTGTACCATCTCTACACAGATAAGTTGCATTGTGTACATGTCGACTGATGTAAGACACATTTTATCATCTCGTTCAGAAATAATGTAAAATAAACGAAACGATTACAAACATGTATTTATATAATTCCCCTCACTTTAAAAAAATAAAAAAATATTAAAATATTACAAATATTTCTAATCTAAAAAAAAAAAAAAAAAAAACTGAATATAGTTTAGAAATGTAATATCCCTGTGGTTTCAAAGCTGGATTTTTAGCTTTTTCTGTATTTTGTATCAAATAAATGTATGGTTGGTGAGCAGAAGATAATTCTTTTTAAAAAAATATTAAAAATCTTACTGTGCAAAAACATTTGACTTGCACTGTAAGCAAAAAACAAGCACTAATTATAGTGGCATTCACTATAAACGTTATTATAACATTATTAAACATATTATAAACGCCCCACCTGATTATTTAAAGCGAAACTAAAACGAGCGACGTGATTGCTGGATAATGCGCAGTGCAAACCCGCTTGCCTTTCGTCACCAATTCAAATAAGTGCATTTTGCGCTTGATCAACAAATGAACACTTTCACATTTTTAAAACGAGCAACTCTTTACACGTGTGCCAGTTTTACACAGGATGTATATTTTGACTTTTTATTTTGTATCTGAGCTGTGCGGTTTGGATGCGGTCAAAAATTGACTAGGTTTAACGAAACGGAAAAAGGCGTAAACCGTTATAAACCACACGACGTACTACAGCGCCATCTATTGGATTTTACTGGTATTGCATCAAATGAGCCATTTTATTCCAATTGCCTCACGGGCCGGATGTTTGCCCACCTCTGATATAAACTCACAATTCTGTGAACGTATCGGTTTTTTTTCTCCTCAGAAATGAGTTTATATCTCAATTCTGAGAAAAAAAGTTGAGAATTGCGAGTGTTATCTCTTTTTTATTATTTAGTGGCAGAAGCGAGCTTCCAATAACATTCATTTTGGCAGGCCTAAAGCAAACGCATGCTAATTTCATAATTTTTTATATGTTAGATGTATTCAAATATATATTTTTTTGTGTCTCTGTATTATTCAGAAAGAGGAAGAGGAGGCTCGCCAGAAAGAAGAGGCAGAGCGCTTGCGTCTGGAGAGAGAGAAGCACTTCCAGAAAGAGGAGGCTGAGAGAATGGAGAGGAAGAAGGTAAGCCGATTTCATTTTATTGAGCGCTTTTTGACAGGGTTTGAATGTTTTCTGAGCTTGTTCTTGTTCGTCGCAGCGCCTTGAGGAAATTATGAAACGCACGCGCCGATCTGATCAGGTAAGATGGGATATCTGAGCATCTGCAGTCTTCTTTTTATCATCGTTGCCTTTTAATTTAGACACACTTCTGTTTACTTTCTGTTTTGAAGAAAACCACCCCACAGAGAAATGGAGACGCCAGCCAGCAGAGCGAACAGACTTCAGGTGATTCATGAGTTTTTCAGTGTTTTTTACCTCTGACATGACATTTCTGATGAATCGTAATTTCGGTGACAAATAATTTTCGTCATTAGCGACATTTTTTCACAGACAAAAACGAAACTAAAATTCTTCTTGAATGACAAAAACTATGACAGAAATCTACTGCCGTTTTAGTCAATTAATAAAAACGAGATGAAAATGTTAGGGAGGGATGATTGGAAAGAGATTCACTCAGAAAAATCTGTACAAACCAACGGGACACAAGCTAAAATACACTTGCTGCACGTCTGATAAAACGTTCAGAAATGTGAATATGTGGGAGAAGTGCAGACATATGGATAAATTTGACGACGCAAGAGAGAACTCAATAGGGTCTTGTTTTCTGATGCAGACACTGAAGCAAACACACAGAAAACACATCACACTCTTTCACGTTCATGAACTGAGAAACACACACAAAATGATCTGGAATTGTCTGTTTTGACGAGTATTCATGTAAACACAGCCGATTAGGTCTTAAATGAACGTAAACAGTTGAGAGAAAGTGTATCAGTGCATTGCATTGGGTTTTAAAGGGACAGCAGCCACATTTAGTGTCTATTGTCCGAGTCACTGATGTTCATCAAGCAACAAAAGAAAGACAGAAAACCACTCACTGCTCTTGACTGAATCACTTACGCAGCCCTAAAGATGAATCTAAATGCATTTCTAGAAATAAACATGTCTGTTTGAAAGAATGAAGAATATGGTAAACAAGTGACTATAAAGAATGCATCATTAGCAGATATAACCATTGATATTACATTCAGAAGAAGACCATGTTCTTTATGAGAAGTGGTTTTGTTTAGTTTTAATATTAAGGCATGCTGTGTATCATCATGATTAAACCTTAATATCAAACCTATATGATGAGTTTGGAAATTGTACAGAAATTCTTAATAAATGCATTGCACTGAAGCTAAACCCATTGAGTAAATTTATTGTAGATTTAGTTGACTAATATCGTATGATATTTCGTCGACTAAAACTAAAAAACAATTCAGGTGACTAAAATATGACTAAAACTAAATGGCATTTTAGTCAAACGGCTATGACTAAAACTAAATCTAAATTTGCTAACACTGATTCCCATTCTTTCTTTTCTCGTCTTTCTTAGTGACTTCAGTATCCAGCGGCCCTTCAGTGATTGTGTCGGCCCCTCAGGCTTCGGAGCCTTCTGAGTCGGTGCACACTGACAGTAATGGACACACGGGCCCCAGCTTCATGTCATCAGGACACAGGTGAGACCACTGGATCATGTGTTTCAGAACTAATCATAAGTTGGTAGTTAACATTATCTAAAACACAACTTCACTTTGCTTTTAACTTGCATTATTTTCCAATATAATGTGACCAAAAAAAAAAAAAAGTACATTTATATTAAATTACATGGGCCACATTTAAAAAGCATTTAAGTACTAAGATCCTTTTATTAAATTGGCTTGAGAAAGTAACATGCTAATCATGCTAGCAACATATATATATATATACACTAGCAGTCAAAAGTTTGGACACCCTCTCATTTAATGTGTTTAAAGAAGTTTTCACTTTATCAAAAATACAGAAAAAAACAGTAATATTGTGAAATATTATTAGAATGTAAATCAATGCTTTTCTATATTAATGTACATTATAATTTAATTTATATCTGTCATTTAAAGTTGAATTTCCAGTCTTCAGTGTCACATGATCCTTCAGAAATCATTCTAATATACTGATTTATTATCAGTGCTGGAACCTGTTTTTTTCAGGATTTTTTGATCAATAAAAGGTTAAAAAGGAACAGCGTTTATTTAAAATAGAAAGGTTTTCTAACAATATACACTACTGTTCAAAAGTTTGGGGTCTGTACATTTTTCTTTCCTTTTTTTTTTGAAAGAAATTAATACTTTTATTCACCAAGGATGTGTTCAATTAATAAAAAGTGATCGCATACATTTACATTGTTAGAAAAGATTTATATTTTGAATAAATGCTGTTGTTTTTAACCTGAAAATCCTGAAAAAACAATCACAGGTTGCAAAAAATATTTGATAATTCTAATAATAAATCAGTATATTAGAATGATTTCTGAAGGATCATGTGACACTTAAGACTGGAGTAACAGCGGACGAAAATTCAGCTTTGCATCACAGGAATAAATTATATTGTAAAGTATATTCAAATAAAAACCATTGTTTTATATTGTAATAACATTTTTGCAATATTACAGTTTTTTTCTGTATTTTTCATCAAATAAATGCAGCCTTGATGAGCAGAAGAGACTTCTTTAAAAGGCATTAAATGAGAGGCTGTGTCCAAACTTTTGACTGCTAGTGTACTTACAAAATGTCCAACTCTGACTTTGAACCAGTTCTGTAGAATGGCCCTTATGTACTTTACTATTAAATCATTGTTGCGCTGATTTTAAGGGGGTTTTTTGCTTTTATTCAAACGTGTTTATTAATGACAACAGCTGTAATTAATTTTTGTGATATTTAAGATGATATTAAGATGCTTACTGCACATTTGCTGTCGCTGTTTTCTTTAAAAAAAAAAAAAGAAAAAAAAAAAGAAGCTTTTTGTCCTCATTTCAAACTCTGGATAATTGTCTGCTAAGCGGATCAATATAATGCAGTAAATGATTCTCTGCTGCTATCTACTGGTGATAGGAGGAATTACAACTTATTTTTTCATTTCTAAGCACTTTAGATCATCTGTTTACTGCCAGTATAAGGATAATTTACATTTAAATGAATGTGACTTTTATCCCAGATAACTTCATATGAGAATACAACAATATGCTTAAAGGGTTAGTTCACACAAAAATTAAAATTCAGTCATTAACTGACCCTCATGTCGTTCCAAACCTGGAGGACCTTTGTTCATCTTCCGATCACAAATTAAGATTATAAAATTACGAAATTGGATTTCATTGAAATTGGATTTCATCAAAAATATCTTAAAGGATTATTTCACTTCCAGAACAAAAATGTACTTCAGTGTTGGGGGAAACACATTATAACTAACGCAAGTTGCATAATAATATTACTTTTTTTTAAGTAACTAGTAAAGTAACACATTACTTTTTCATTTCCAAGAAAATATCTGAGTTACTTTTTCAAAAAACTAACGCCAGTTACTTTTTGTTTCCTTTATGTATTTAATCCCATTTTATTAACCAATGACTTTGCTGCTGACCTTTGATCCAATTCAAGCGTACACTGCAAAAACACTGTTCTTACTTACATTTTTTAGCGTTTCCAGCCAAAATATCAAAAATTTCTTAAATCAAGAAGGATTTTCTAGACAAATAAATAATTATTTTCTTGTTTTCAGAAAAAAAACAAGTCAAAATTAAGTGAGTTTTTGCTTAGAACAAGCTAAATAATCTGCCAATGGGGTAAGAAAAAAAAAACTTATTTGAAACACAAAACAAGATTATTTTGCTTACCCCATTGGGAGATTATTTTGCTTGTTTCCAAGCAAAAACACTTAATTTTGACTTGTTTTCAAAAAAAAAAGACAATAATGTTTACTTGTCTAGAAAATCCTTTTTGATTTAAGAATTTTTAGATATTTTGGCTGGAAACAAGACAAAAAATCTAAGAAAAGCATTTTTTGCAGTGTACTAATAAGCAAAACTTACTTTATATGAACTAACATTTGTGCTTTTTTTTTCCTCATTGCTGAAGAGTGTTTCTTTCTTTTCCTACAGTTCTACTGTACAGAAGGGAATTTAATTTTCCTTCAGCCTTAGGTTTATTCACTTCATTTCATTTTGGTGTGAAAGGGCTTTTACATTTGATAAGAATCACATTTTTGTAACTAAAAACAAACAAACAAGCCCTGCCCAGATTTAAAAAGTAACACAAAAGTAACGCAAAAGTATTGTAACGCATTACTTTCCATAAAAAGTAACTAAGTAACGTAATTAGTTACTTTTTTAGGGAGTAGCGCAATATTGTAACGCATTACTTTTAAAAGTAACGTTCCCCAACACTATGTGCAGATAATGTACTCACCCCCTTGTCATCCAAGATGTTCATGTCTTCCTTTCTTCAGTCGTAAAGAAATTGTTTTTTCAGGATTTCTCTCCATATAGTTGACTTCTATGGTGCCCACGAGTTTGAGCTTCCAAAATGCAGTTTAAATGCAGCTTCAAAGAGCTCTAAATGATCCCAGCCGAGGAAGAAGGGTCTTATCTAGTGAAATGATCAATTATTTTCTAAACAAATTTACAATTTATATACTTTTTAACCTCAAATGCTGGTCTGATCTCTGCGGTGCGCATGCATATTCTCTGTGATCCTGCTCAATACAGTTAGGGAGGATCAAATTCCCGTTACAAAAAAGGTAAAACAGCATTGTAGGATGATTTTGAAGTTGAAGACGAAAACGAGATGCGAGTTTTTAGACAAACCCTAACTGTATTGAGCCAAATCACACAGACTACACACACCCATCACAGAGATCAGACCAGCATTTTAAGTTAAAAAGTATATAAATTGTAAATTTGTTTAGAAAATAATTGATCGTTTTAGTAGATAAGACACTTCTTCAGGGTTCGTACAGTCATGAAAAACCTGGAAAAGTCATGGAATTTTAAAATGGCATTTTCCAGGCCTGGAGAAGTTTTGTAAAAATAAATTAACCCACAAAGTTTTGGAAAAGTCATGGAGATTTGTTTCCCGATCTCTGTATGTTCGAATGTAGTTGATAATACTGGTTAAATTACAATAGTTATCGTTCGCACGATCCGTCCATCCGTTCTCTGCGTGGGGTAACGGCGACTCGCAGTTTCAGCTAACTTTAGTAGGCTATTATGTGGTCAACTCACGCCGTGGACGAACCTCTCTACAGCAAGCAGATCCGCAAACTGCCCAAAATGAAACTAAAAGTTTGGCATCACATTCAGCCAGGCAGCGCTGTATGGTGCCTATAGAAGCGGCATACGTTTAATTTCCGATCGTAAAAACATGCTTCTTTTATTTTTTAAGGTATTGCTCCCAATAGGCAAAAATAAATAACAGTGAACATGTTGGGGGAAATGGTTAGGAAATATTTGAATTATTTAGTGTATTCTGAATCAGTGTCGCAAATATCCTAACTCACAGTCTTCGCTTTAGATGCGCCTTTAGAGAAATGCATCTTTACGGATAATTACATAATGAAAGAGCTTTTGTTTTCGATTAGTTTTATTTCGTTAAGTAACAATTGAAAGCTTTCTAAATATGTATTTATCATGTCTGTTTTAAAAAAATCATTGTTTGTAACGTTTTGTTGATTTTGCGTGCAAATAAAAGTAGAGCCTTTACAGTTCCGAATGATATTTTACTCTTACCTTTGTGAACAAAAATGACGGATCATTTTAAAAAAATGAGGTGATCGCGCTGGCGCCTCCATGTCCTGCAAAGCAGCTTTAGCTTCAGCTCTCCGCACAAACGATTGAATAAACGCCTAATAGCGCACATTAATCTAGGTTTAACGTTTAAATTGTTTTATACTTGAATTGTTCTATATCTGTGTTTTATTTTAGTCGGGTCCTGATCATTTCAGATCAGGAAAGAAAGGCAAATTGATCAAACAGCCTATAAACAGTCTTCCACCGACCGCTGTTTGTTATACTTTAAAAAACAAAAAACGTATATTTAACGAACAAAAAAGCTTCAAACGTTTTTCTAAAAGAACTTTATAAAAAAACTACACGAAATATAATAACTTTGCCATTGCATACAAAACTGAACTATTTTTATAGGGGCTCTAGCTGGAATCCAGACAGCGCAAAGGTTCTCTGGGTTTTATGTATTTTTTTATAAAACTGTGTCACTCTGCAAGCGTTATTTAATTAAATGGCTATTTCGTATTCTACACTACAAAGCTTGCATTTATTTTAGTAAACAAAATATTTTGCGGTGATTTTCTTCTTATTTAACATGTATACATAGACGTTTCTTGAAATATTAGGTCATGAATATTTACATAAAGTCATGGAAAAGTCATGGAATTTTATTGATAAAAATGTGTAAGAACCCTGCGTCTTCATCGTCTGGGATTATTTAGAGCCCTTTGAAGCTGCATTTTGGAAGTTCAAACTCGTGGGCACCATTGAAGTCCATTATATGGAGAGAAATCCTCAAATGTTTTAGTCAAAAAAAATGTATTTACGTCTGAAGAAAGAAAGACATGAAGATCTTGGATGACAAGGGGGTGAGTGTGTCTGTACGTTTTTGTTTTAGAAAGTGAACTAATCCTTTAACTTGTGTTCTAAAGATGAAGGAAGGTTGAGTAATTGATGACTGAACTAACTCTTCAATCAGAGAAACTCTTTTGTTTGTAATCTCTGACACTTCTCTTCAGTCCAAGTGCGGCTGGCCAGCTCCGAGAAAACGGCGCGCTCACAGAGGCCTTCGAGGAGGTCATCGAGGTTCCTATGGGGAGCAAACTGTCCCGTCAAGATGGAGACGGAGAGGAGGTGGAAAAAGAAGAGGAGGAGAACAGAAAGCCTCCCTTATTGGCTTTCAGAGCGAACGGCAGCATGCATAACGCGAGCGGACTGGAGGAAAACCCGGCGCAGTAGAGGTCAGGTCAGTCGTCTGGACGCCACACGGATTGGGGTGATGTTCGAGACCCTCTTTACCTTATTTAGATTCTGTTTCGCCATTATAGATGTGTTTATAATGCTGGGGATGAAACAGGAAAGAAAGAAAACCAAGTACTTCCCTTCATCTGACACTTGGACACCTGAAATTGCGATCTCTCAGCTTCTGCTTCCTGCAATCAGCTCCTGTCTCCTCAAACTGAAGTGGTACGCTTTAGAAACCACATCTTCTGTCTTTTTTTGGGGGGACCACCATCATAGAGAACGAAGTCACGTCTAATACTTGAAGAAATCTCCTGTGAAGTGCTAACCGTGAGGAACGTGTGACCAGAGAATGATGTCTGTTGTGTTTGCGTAGATTTATGCCAGCGATTGAACGGCTGAACTCTCTGCTTAGTTTTATAATTATTCTTCGAATGAAGAGATGTTTTCTTGTCTTTGTAAAGCTTGGAACAGATTTTTGCCTCTTGAATTATGAATTTCGCAAAGCTTGCAAAGACCTCGACTCATTCCTCCTTAACATACGACTCTCTGCACAAAACAAAACTCATCCTAAAATTATAATTATTATTATTTTTATATATGACTGGGTGAATCAGACTTAAATATCCATGATGCATCCAACTCAAAATAAATGGAAAAAAAGTATTTATACAGTAATTGTGGGAAAAAGAATTATATGTAATGTAGAGTGTGTAAAGACAAAAGTTTTTAATGTTTTGTTAAAGAAGTCTCTTCTGCTCGTCAAGGCTGCTTTTATTTGTTTAAAAATGCAGAAAAAAGCTGTAATATTGCAAAATGTTTTTACAATATAAAACAATGGTTTTTATTTGAATATACTTTAAAATATAATTTATTCCTGTGATGCAAAGCTGAATTTTCATCAGCTGTTACTCCAGTCTTCAGTGGCACATGATCCTTCAGAAATCATTATAATATACTGATTTATTATTATTATTATCAAATATTTTTTAGCAACCTGTGATTGTTTTTTCAGGATTCTTTGATGAATAACAAGATAAAAACAACAGCATTTATTCAAAATATAAATCTTTTCTAACAATGTGAATCTATGCGATCACTTTTTATTAATTGAACACATCCTTGGTGAATAAAAGTATTAATTTCTTCCAAAAAAAGAGAGAATAATAATTTACTGACACCTAAACGTTTGAACAGTAGTGTATATTGTTAGAAAACCTTTCTATTTTAAATAAATAGTTCTTTTTTAACCTTTTATTAATCAAAAAAGCCTGAAAAAAGTATCACAGGTTCAAAAAAAAAAAACAGCATATTAGAATGATTTTTTTGAAAGATCATGTGACACTTAAGACTGGAAACTCAACTTTTATGACAGATATAAATTAAATTTTAATGTATATTAATATAGAAAAGCATTGATTTACATCATAAAAATATTTCACAATATTACAAATTTTTTCTATATTTTTGATCAAGTGAAATCAGCCTTGATGAGCAGAAGAAACGTCTTTGAAAAACATTAAATGACACTTTTGACTGCTAGTGTACATGGTGTAAATAGTAAATAGTCCTATATTAAATAGTCCCAATTTTACTTTTTTTTCCATTGCATTTTGGGTTGAAACATGACCTGGATGTGTGTTTGTGACATTCACCCAGCTGCTGTTTTGAGTCGCATTAACCACAGACATCCGAAAGGAATATAGAAAAACGTATGCATATATAAAATATAACATCTATTTCATCAATAGAACCCACCAACTAATCATTAAAAATCATCTAAACATTAATAAATTTAAAAAAGAGCAGAATCTCTTTAAATTGAAATGCTGCTACCTGTTTTCCTCTGCCTTATCAGATGAAGTGACGTTTTGAGGGTTTGTTAAAGGGCTGATTTTGTTTTTGTTTTTGAGAGATAACATGCTGTCAGCCCTGAGTCCTGCTGCATCACATCGCCGCTTCCATTCAAGCCCTATGAGAATATTATTAGGGCTTATGGAAATCCAAGTATCCTATATAAAGCAGTTTTTATTTGTATCAGTGAATGGTGCAAAAGAAGCAGGGATCAATTACATATCTCTAAAAACCAAGAAATTGTAAATCTTGATATGCAAACACTAAAAAAGTATGGGGTGAAGGTTTAAAACAAGCACAACTTGTTTACTGAGAGACTGATTTCTCAGTGAAGAGCACTTCTGATAAAGCACCCCTGTGCCCTTGACCTAACCAACCGCACTGAGCACCACTTTAAAACACTAAGTCCATCTGTATGCATGTACAAATGAAGAAAATCAATAAACTTTTTATCTGTAAATGAATAAGGCTGCTTTGTGCATGTGTTTGTCTCAAATGAAGCCGTCACGCTCAATTACGTTTGACATTTTGCTGGCCTGCATTAAACTTTCGCATGTGTCTGATGTTTCCTTTCAGCAGAGGTTCATATGGTGTCTGTGAAGCTGGCACTTTTTCCCATGAGGTCTAGATGTTTAAGAAAACCATGCATTTTTTTTTTTCCCCAAAAGGGATCTTTATATTTAATGTAGAATATTTCTTTGAGGTCCTTTAGGGAACTAAAAATGTGTATTTTTCAGGTACATGTGACCCTGGAGCACAAAACCTTAATCTTAAATGTCTATTTTTCAAAGTTGAGGTTTATACATCATCTGAAAGTTGAATAAATAAGCTTTCCATTGATGTGTGGTTTGTTATGCAGGAGAATATTTGGCTGAGATACAACTATTTGAAAATCTAGAATCTGAGGGTGCAAAAAAAATCAAAATATTGAGAAAATCTCCTTTAAAGTTGTGCAAATGAAGTTCTTAGCAATGCATATTACTAATCAACAATTAAGTTTTGATATATTTACAGTACGAAATTTACAAAATATCTTAATGGAACATGATTTTTACTTAATATCCTAATGATTTTTGGCGAAATTTATTTATTTTTTGATAATTTTGGCTATTGCTACAAATATATCCCATGCTTACCTAATGAATCACCATCCATTTCATCAATTATGTGATCTATAACTTATTCAGTGTGTCATATAATGTAAGCTACCGTTTAGAAAAAATGGGGTTTGTATGTTTTTTTTAATGTTTTTGAAAGAAGTCTCACCAAGGCTGAATTTATTTAATAAAAAATTCAGTCAAAGACATAGTCAGTCAAATATTATTATATTTATTTATGTTTTCTATTGTAATATTTGTGACCCTGGACCATAAGTGTCAATTTTTTGAAATTAAGATCTGAAAGCTGAATAAATAAGCTAGTTAGGATCTGACAATATTTGGCCAAGATACAACTATTTGAAAATCTGAGGGTGCAAAAAAACCTAAATATTGAGAAAATTTAAAGTTGTCCAACTGAAGTTCTTAGCAATGCATATTACTCATGAAAAATTACATTTTGATATATTTATGGTACACAATTTACAAAATATCTTAATGGAACATGATCTTTACTTAATATCCTAATGATTTTTTGCATAAAAGAAAATCAATAATATTGACCCATACAATGTATTTTTGACTATTGCCACAAATATACCCCAGCGACTTATGACTTTTTTGAGGGTTTTGTGGTCCAGGGTCACGTGTTTCAAAATGTAATTTATTCCTGTGATTCAAAGCTAATTTTTCAGCATCATTACTCCAGTCTTCATATTCTGACTTGATGCACATTTCTTATTTTTATGAATGTTAAAAACATGTTAAAATGTTGTGCTGTTAATATTTGTGGAGAAACAAGTTTCCGCAAACTTTAACCAAAAACAGAATTTATTTGAAATGGAAATCTTTTGTAACATAAATGTTTTTACAGACACTTTTGGTCAGTTTAATACGTTCTTGCTGAATAAAATATTATTAATAATAATAATAATAAAAAATACCTTTTAAGCAGTTTTGGAATCATTACTGAAGACTTGGAGTAATGATGCTGAAAATTCAGCATTGCGTTACAGGAATAAATTACATTTTATATTATACAGCTGAAGTTTAAATACACCTTGACCAAGAAAAGAGGGATCATACAAAGTGCATGTTGTTTTTTGTTTAGTGATAGTTGTTCATGAGTCTCTTGTTTGTCCTGAACAGTTAAACTGTCTGCTGTTCTTCAGAAAAAAATCCTCCTCCTTTGGTTTTCCAGCATTTTTGTGTATTTGAACCCTTTCCAACAATGACTGTATGATTTAGAGATCCATCTTTTCACACTGAGGACAACTGAGAGACTCATATGCAACTATTACAGAAGGTTCAAACACTCACTGATGCTCCAGAAGGAAAAAACACGCATTAAGAGCCGGGGGTGAAAACTTTTGAACAGAATGTAGATGTGTAAATTTTTCTTATTTTGCCTAAATATCATATTTTGTTCATTTAGTGCTGCCCTTCAGAAGCTACAGAAGATACTTGCATGTTTCCCAGAAGACAAAATAAGTTACATTTTACCCTGATCTTCAAATTTCAAAAGTTTTCACCCCCGGCTCTTATTGCATGTTTTTTCCTCCTGGAGCATCAGTGAGTGTTTGAAGCTTCTGTAATAGTTGCATATGAGTCTCTCAGTTGTCCTCAGCGTGAAAAGATGGATCTCAAAGAGTTCAAATATACAAAAATGCTCAAAAACCAAAGAATTTGTGGGAAAGCATGTCCTGAAGAACAGCAGGCACCTGTTTAAGGACAAACATGGGACTCAACAAAAGAAACACAGCTGTGGATCATTCAGGTAACACAGTATTCATTTTTAAGTTTTTGGACTTTGAATTTTTGCTGTTTTTAAAGAAATATCTCCTGCTCACCGATCCTGCATTTATATGATCCAAAGCACAGCGAAAACGGCACAATTTTGATTTTTTTTTTTTTTTGTTTGAAATAACTGATTTAAATATATTTTTAAATTGTCATTTGTTCCTGTGATTTCAAAGCTGAATTTTTAGCATTCTGATAAAAAAAAATCAAATTATTATTACTAATGTTTCTTTGAACAAAAGGTTCAGAGGAACATTATTTATCTGAAACCGAAATCATTCAGGTAACACAGTATTCATTTTTATAAATTCTGTTCTATAAAACTATTGTTTTTTCTTGTGGACTATATGTGAACATCTTTTATGTTAAATATCTTATGCATAATACTAAATATAAGATAACATGCATTATGCATTATTTTGCTAAAGTAATTAACATTTTGCACGTTCCGCAATTGCATTATATCATAAATATGCACTAAATATTGTTGCATTTAACAAACTCACACAAACACACACACACACACAAATTTCAAAAGTTTAATGCATGTTTTTTCTTTCTGGAACATCAGTGTATATGTGAAATATCTTATGCATAATACTAAATATGAGATAACACGCATTATGCATTATTTTGCTAAAGTAATTAACATTTTGCACATTCTGCAATTGCATTATATCATAAATATGCACTGTAAAAATAGTTGCTTTTAACAAACTCACACTAAAAAGCATAGGTCAGAATTGCTTTATTTTGAAGACAGCGTTTTCAATATTTTCTTCAAATGTTTCTGAAATCTTTCTCCAATCAGAGAATAAAGCACTGGGTTTAAGCAGCAGTGTGAAAAAGCCAGCAGCCTGCAAGTGAAATAGGCATAATCAAGACGAATGGATACGATACAGACTGTGAATGAGGGCAAACCGTAGTCCTGCATAATTCTCAAGAACATTACAATGTTATACGGAGCCCATCCGACGAAGAACACCAGCCCCACGCAGAATATGAGTTTGATAGTCTTGTTTCGCCGTTTGGTCTGCGATCGCGCCATCGTCTGGAACATTCTGACGTCACAAAATCCCACGATGCAAAACGCGATCAGGAAGAAAACGTTTTGCAAATAAACCGCGGCGTGTTTTACCTGAACGCTGTCAAATTCGCAGTAGAAGCTCCCTTCGAGTTCTGAGACTTGGCTGCGCAGACAGACTAAGAGCGCAGCCGCTCCACTCAGGATCCATATGATAAAAGGAGCGACTGAAAAGCATCTGCATCCCTCCCAGTCGGACAGAGGATGGACCACTGCCATGTAGCGCTGAACGGTCATTACAGACAAGAACAAAACGCTGCTGAAAAAGCCCAAATAGAAGAGAAACTTCACCGCTTTACAGCCGGACTCTCCGAACGTCCAGCCCCAGATGTAATACGAGGCCCAGAACGGAAGCCCGAAAGTGAAGAGCAGATCTGACAGAGCTAAATTGAAGATCAGGATGTTGATGAGCGATCTGGACTTCTCATACAGAACCAGGATGAGGAGAACCAACAGGTTTCCAATGCAACTAAACACCACCAGAAGAGCGAAGAAAACTGGAATCACGATGGATCCGACTTTGACCACTTCTTCTTTGCGACAGAGTTGGTCTTCTGTTTCTGGATACTCTGTGGACTCCTCAATCATGATGCTCTCTGTAACTAGTGAAGTAACGCATTACTTTTTCATTTCCAAGAAAATATCTGAGTTACTTTTAGTTTCTTTTATGTATTTAATCCCATTTTATTAACCAATGACTTTGCTGCTGACCTTTGTTGATCCAATACATCAGTACACTGCAAAAATACTGTTCTTACTTATATTTTTTTGTCTTGTTTACAGCCACAATATCAACAAAAAAAAAAAAATCTAAAAGTAAATAATTATTTTTTGTTTTCAGAAAAAAACAAGTCAAAATAAGTGACTTTTTGCTTAGAACAAGCAAAATAATCTGCCAATGGGGTAAACAAAAAAATCTCATTTCAAACAGAAAACACGATAATTTATCTTACCCCATTGGGAGATTATTTTGCTTGTTTCAAGCAAAAACACTTAAATTTTGACAAGAAGTTTTATTTCTCTAGAAAAACCTTCTTGATTTAAGAAATATATATTATAAATATATTATTAAGATATATTTTGGCTAGAAACAAGACAAAAAAAAAAAATATATATATATATATATATTATTATTTTTGTTTTATTTTTTATTTTTTGCAGTGTACCAATAAGCAAAATTTACTTTAGATGAACTAACTCTCATTGCTGAAGAGTGTTGAACTTTCTTTTCCCACAGTTCCACTGTAAAGACGGGAATTTATTTTTCCTTTAGCCTTATTCACTTCATTTCATTTTGGTGTGAAAGGGCTTTTGCATTTGCTAAGAATAAATCTTTTTGTATTAAAAACAAACAAGCAAGCCCTGCCCAGATTTAAAAAGTAACGCAAAAGTATTGTAACGCATTACTTTCCATAAAAAGTAACTAAGTAACGTAATTAGTTACTATTTTAGGGAGTAACGCAATATTGTAACGCATTACTTTTAAAAGTAACTTTCCCAACACTGCTCATATTGTCATTGAAACTGATTGTTATTGTATTTCTGAATAGAATAATAAAAAAGAACACTCTTACCTTAATTTCGTCGAGGTCTGTTAGTGATACGAGTTGAAACTGCAAACTGAAACCAGTGCGCATCAAAGTGAAGTGTTTTATATTTAAATGGAAGGGTTAAAGACAAACCTCAAAACTCGTTTCTCTCTTCCTTTTATAAACGTGAAATGAAAGTAGCGTTTTACAAAGTAAGCAGTGTTCTGGCAATTCCTTAGCATGGTTTTAAACCAGTTGCCAGTTAATGTGAGTGTCACATTGTTTCATTTTTATGCTGTTAACGCTTTAATGTCACCCGAAGTTACTTCACTGTTTTACAAATAAATCCCGATTTAATCGAA
This sequence comes from Cirrhinus molitorella, assembly GCA_033026305.1. NCBI lineage: Eukaryota > Metazoa > Chordata > Actinopteri > Cypriniformes > Cyprinidae > Cirrhinus > Cirrhinus molitorella. The sequence goes on along the minus strand of CM065132.1, from coordinate 326,141 downwards.
CAAACTATATACTGTTAGTCAAGTCAAGTCAGCTTTATTTATATAGCGCTTTTTACAATACAGATTGTGTCAAAGCAACTTTACATTATCAAATAGGAAGGTAATATATTATTCATGCAAAAAGAAACTGGGAAAAAGAAATTAATCAATAATTCCAAATTAATAGACCCCAGAAAGGTCTAAGACTTCTAAATAGATATTTGACCACTCTTTTGTGTTACAAATTGTGTAGGGAAAGTAATAGATTAATTTATGACCTTTATTTATGAGAGTGCACCTCAAAAATCTACTTCAAACATAATAAGAAATTATATATCAGTTGAAAACTTGAAAGTCCCCAAATTCATTCTTTGAAAACTGTTTTAAAATCAGACATTGCACTATGATGGAAAATGTTCTTCAGAATCATACTACAAATGTTTTCGTTCATGAAGTATAAAAATGTAAGTTTGAATACAGCATGTTCACATCTGTGTTTGGAACAAAAAATAAAATAATGTTTTTATGTCATAATTATGACTGTTGCAAAAGTACAGTAGCTGTCAAAAGTTTTTGGATTTTTACTGTTTTTAAAGAAATATCTTCTGCTGACCAATCCTGCATTTATATGATCAAAAAGCACAGTGAAAACAGCACAATTTTGAAATATTTTTTTTCTGTTCAATAATACCTGTTTTCCCTTTGAATAAATTTTAAAATGTCATTTATTCCTGTGATTTCAAAGCTGAATTTTTAGCATTCTGATTTGCTGCTCAAAATAAAAATGAATAAATAAAAAATAAAATTATTATTACTATGTTGAAAACGGCTTTCATGTTTCTTTGAATAAAAGGTTCAGAAGAACAGCATTTATCTGGAATGGAAATCTTTTGTAACAAATAAATATTGATGATGATGATGATGATGATGATGATGATAATAATAATAATAATAATAATAATAATAATAATAATAAAGTTTTAAATGCTTTAAGTTTGATAGTTTTTAGTCTGAAAGTTTAAGGTAGTTTTAAAGCTTAACGCATGAATGTTTTGAAAACAATACAGTCAGATAGATGGATTGCTAGCACATTGCTAGCATGATTCCAACATGATTAGCATGTTACTAGCAAGTTGCTAGCATGATTATCATGTTACTAACATGCTTAGCAAGTTGTTAACATGATTCTAGCATGATTAGCAAGTTAATAGCATGTTGCTAGCATTATTCTAACATGGTTGGTATGTTACTAGCATGTTTCTAGCATAAGCCAGTTGCTAGCATGTTGCTAGCGTTATTCTAACATGGTTGGCATGTTACTAGCATGTTTCTAGCATGATTAGCAAGTTGCTAGCATGTTGCTTGTGTTATTCTAACATGGTTAGTATGTTACTAGCATGTTTCTAGCATGATTAGCAAGTTGCTAGCATGTTTCTAGCATGATTGGCAAGTTGCTAGCATGTTTCTAGCATGATTAGCAAGTTACTAACATGTTGCTAGCATGATTAGCATGTTTCTAATGTTATTAGCCAGTTGCTAGCATGTTGTTAGCATGATTCTAGCATGATTAGCAAGTTGCTAGCATGTTGCTAGTGTTATTCTAACATGGTTGGCATGTTACTAGCATGATTCTAGTATGATTAGCAAGTTGCTAGCATGTTGCTAGTGTTATTCTAACATGGTTGGCATGTTACTAGCATGATTAGCAAGTTGCTAGCATGTTACTAGTGTTATTCTAACATGGTTGGCATGTTACTAGCATGTTTCTAGCATGATCAGCAAGTTGCTAGCATGTTGCTAGTGTTATTCTAACATGGTTGGCATGTTACTAGCATGATTCTAGTATGATTAGCAAGTTGCTAGCATGTTGCTAGTGTTATTCTAACATGGTTGGCATGTTACTAGCATGATTAGCAAGTTGCTAGCATGTTACTAGTGTTATTCTAACATGGTTGGCATGTTACTAGCATGTTTCTAGCATGATCAGCAAGTTGCTAGCATGTTGCTAGTGTTATTCTAACATGGTTAGTATGTTACTAGCATGATTCTATCATGATTAGCATGTTGCTAGCATGTTGCTTGTGTTATTCTAACATGGTTGGCATGTTACTAGCATGTTTCTAGCATGATTAGGAAGTTGCTTGCATGTTGCTAGTGCTATTCTAACATGGTTGGAATGTTACTAGCATGATTCTAGCATGATTAGCATGTTGCTAGTGTTATTCTAACATGGTTGGCATGTTACTAGCATGTTTCTAGCATGATTAGCAAGTTGCTTGCATGTTGCTAGTGTTATTCTAACATGGTTGGCATGTTACTAGCATAATTTGCAAGTTGCTAGCATGTTGCTAGTGTTATTCTAACATGGTTGGCATGTTACTAGCATGTTTCTAGCATGATTAGCAAGTTGCTAGCATGTTGCTAGTGTTATTCTAACATGGTTAGTATGTTACTAGCATGATTCTAGCATGGTTAGGAAGTGGCTTGCATGTTGCTAGTGCTATTCTAACATGGTTGGCATGTTACTAGCATGATTCTAGCATGATTGGCATGTTGCTAGCATGTTGCTATTGTTATTCTAACATGGTTAGTATGTTACTAGCATGTTTCTAGCATGATTAGCAAGTTGCTAGCATGTTGCTAGTGTTATTCTAACATGGTTGGCATGTTACTAGCGTGTTTCTAGCATGATTAGCAAGTTGCTAGCATGTTGCTATTGTTATTCTAACATGGTTAGTATGTTACTAGCATGTTTCTAGCATGATTAGCAAGTTGCTAGCATGTTGCTAGTGTTATTCTAACATGGTTGGCATGTTACCAGCATGTTTCTAGCATGATTAGCCAGTTGCTATCATGTTTCTAGCATGATTAGCCAGTTGCTAGCATGTTGTTAGCATGATTCCAGCATGATTGATATGAGATATATATATAGATATGCTGCTACTCAACCTTTTCTGAGGATAATACTCCTCTAGTCTTGCTTGGAGACTTCAGCTTTCACCCAGATAAACCTCAGGCTGCAGACTTCCACACTCTGCTTGCCTCCTTTGATCTTAAGAGAGTGTTAACTGCAGCTACTCACAAATCAGGCAACCAATTGGACCTTATTTACACACGACACTGCTCCACTGATCATGTGCTGGTGACTCCACTGCACACTTCGGATCACTTCCTCCTCACTCTTAACCTCAACATGGTTCCTGAGTCAACACACACCCCTCCTCCTGTTGTCTTTCGATGTAACCTGCGCTCACTAACTCCCTCCCAGCTATCTACTATGGTTTCATCTTCGCTTCCTTCACCTGAAGAATTCTCTTTGCTTGATGCTAACTGTGCTTCTGATACTCTCTGCTCCACGCTTACAACTTGTTTAGACACTGTCTGCCCCCTGTCTTCCAGGTCTATCCCTTCTGCCCCTTGATGTTCTCCGCAATCATCGTTCTAAGCTCAGGGCTGCTGAAAGGTTATGGCGCAAATCTAAAAATCCTACTGACCTCAATGTGTATTAGTCACTCCTCTCTGTCTTCTCTGCTGATGTCTCCACTGCTAAAATGACACACTATCATAACAAAATTAACAATTCCAACTCTTGCATGCTTTTTAAAACATTCTCCTCCCTCCTTTGTCCTCCTCCTCCCCCTGCTTCATCAACTCTAACAGCTGACGACTTTGCCACGTTCTTCATTAATAAAATCAAAACCTAACACTAGCAACATGCTAGCAACTTGCTAATCATACTAGAATCATGCTAGTAACATGCCAACCATGTTAGAATAACACTAACAACATGCTAGCAACTGGCTAATAACACATATCTAAAACTGCCCCAGTCCTGCAGATTAGCTTTATTCAACATCAAGAAGATCCAGCCCTTTCTTTCGGAACATACTTCACAACTCCTTGTTCAAGGTCTTATTCTGCCCAGACTGGACTATTGCAATGCTCTTTTGGCAGGTCTTCCAGCCAGCTCTATCAAACCTTTACAATTAATCCAGAATACAACTGCAAGACTAGTTTTTAATGAGCTGAAAAGGACGCACATCACTCCTCTCTTCATCAGTCTGCATTGGCTACCAGTAGCTGCTCGCATTAAATTCAAGGCATTAATGTTTGCCTACAGAACCACCAATTGCTCTGCACCCCTTTACCTGAATTCATTACTTCAGACTTATGTGCCTCTAGAAGCTTGTGTTCTGCAAGTGAACTGCGCATTATTGTTCATCCCAAAGAGGCACTAAATCACTTTCACAGACTTTCTTTTTAAATGTACCCTCCTGCCCAACTCACTCCAAACAGCTGAGTCCTTAGCCATCTTCAAGAATCGGCTAAAAACTCATCTTTTCCATCTTTATTTAACCCTCTAACTCTAGCACAGTCTTTTCTAATTCTATTCTTTAAATTATGCTCTTTTAGATTTGTACTCTATCCATTTGCTTACTGCACTAACAAAACACTAACACTACTAACACTAGTTTCTCTCTTTTCAATTAACAAAAAAGCTAAAAGAAGGCCTCTAACACTAGATCCCCCCCCCCCCCCCATCTATTTTCTTTTATTTATTATGTTCTTTAAAAATCCTTGCTACATTGCTGCTTTAGGCTGTATGAGACTTGTCATAGCACTTGCATGTTATTGCTCTTTTGTTGATTTCGATTGCTTCCACTGTTCTCCTTTGTAAGTCGCTTTGGATAAAAGCGTCTGCTAAATGTAAATGTAAATGATTGACATGTTGCTAGCATGCTTCTCTGCGAACTGTGGCTGCCGTCGCATCATCCAAGTGGATGCTGCACACTGGTGGTGGTTGAGGAGAGATCCCCCACTTTGATTGTAAAGCGCTTTGGGTGTACGGCAATACACAATAAAGCGCTATGTAAATGCCTCATTCTATTCTCATTCTATTCTATTCTTCTAGCATGATTAGCAAGTTGCTAGCATGTTGTTAGCATTAAAAGCAAATCAGTATATTAGAATGATTTCTGAAGGATCATGTGACACTGAAGACTGCAGTAATGATGCTGACAATTCAACTTTGAAATCACAGGAATAAATTATATTTTAAAATATATTCAAATAGAAAAACAGTTGTTTTAAACAGTAAAAATATTTTACATTTTTACAGGTTTTTGCTGTACTTTGGAGCAAATAAATGCAGGCTTGGTGCGCAGAAGAGACTTCTTTAAAAACATTAAAAGGGAGTGTATGTTTTTTTTTTTTTTGGTTGGAAATTAATATTAATATTGCTGATATTAGCCTGTTAAAGATGGCATGCAAATAAAATTATAAGCTTGGTATGATCTCAAATCTTTCATTTTCCTGTGTATGTAGGTCAGTGATGATGTGCTTCCTTCCACAAACCACAAGTGGCACTTTGTCGCGTGAAAGGAAAAAAAAAGTAAAAGTAGATTTCCAGTCATAACACATTTGACACGTTTCACTGCACAAAACCAAAACTGCATAATCTGCATATATTCACAAACAGTTCTCATGGTTACAGTAATGTTGGGTGGAAGTGTTTCAGAAGTTCACAACACTTCATTCACAACATTAAAAAGTGAAAGCTTACTGGATTATTTTGTGCTTTTGTGTGCTTTTACACAAAGACAGCATTTCAATATTTTGTGTTTCAGATGTTTGTAAATTGTGACCCTGGACCACAAAAACCAGCCATAAGAGTCCATTTTTTGACATTGAGATTTATGCATCATCTATTTATACATACATTGATGTATGGTTTGTTAGGAAAATTATTTGAAAATCTGGAATCTGATGGTGCAAAAAACCTAAATATTGAGAAAATCACCTTTAAATTTGTGCAAATGAAGTTCTTAGCAATGCATATTACTAATCAAAAATTACGTTTTGACATATTTACAGTAGAAAATGTACAAAATATCGGTATGTTTGACCCATAGAATGTATTGTTGGCTGTTGCTACAAATATATCCTTAATACACTGCAAAAAATACTAGACAAGTAAAATTTGTCAGTCATGCTAGTGACATGCTAGTCATGTTAAAAACAAGATAACAACATGATAGCAACTTGTTAATCATGTTAGAAACATGCTAGTAACATGCTAATCATGTTAGCAACATGCTAGAAACATGTTAGTAACATGCTAATCATGCTAGAAAAATGCTAGTAACGTGCTAATCATGTTAG